>JAOUZG010030349.1:1502077-1520040 GCA_026289955.1 Argiope argentata | reverse complement strand
TATATATATATTGATATTTTAAATTCAAATTTCAATTGCAATTAATTTCCAAGTTTTTGTTGTAATTTAGTTCATTGTAACTGCATTCTAAAATGTTTTATTATTTCCTGATCCATTTTCTATTTAATAAATCAAATAAAGTATTATATAGATAATGCGTAATTGAGTCCATATGCCCAGTGGATGAATAATAAATCACTCATATAACTAGATTCATTTAAAAGAATCCTTTGTTTCCCTTGCCTAAAGTTAATGAGATTTATGAGAATATCATAGTATATAAGACCACTGATAAATGTTTCGTCCCTTTAAATGCCTTTTTCCCTTATTGTGCCATTCTGCTAAAATAAATCGAAGTTAAAAAGTCAATATGTTTTTCTCCAGGATTTTGAATATATTGGTAACTTCAAACAGAAAACGTCTATCTTTATTTTTAGTTTAAATACCCCAAAATTTTTAAGTACATTTGCATTGCAGGTTGAAGATCTTACTATTGAGCTTGACAGTCAGCGATCTAAAGTGTCTGATTTAGAAAAAAGACAAAGAAAATTTGATCAGCTCCTTGCTGAAGAAAAGGCAATATCTGAAAGAATGGCGCAGGAAAGGGACAATGCTGAACGAGAAGTGAGAGAGAAAGAAACTAAAATATTATCCCTCATGCGCGACTTGGAAGAAAAAGAGGAACGTAATGAAGAACTTGAAAGAGTAAGGAAACAGTTACAAGCTGAATTGGATGAGCTAGTCAATAGTCAGGGAACAGCCGATAAAAATGTAAGCTATTTCCTCTATAGTTAAGTGTTCTAATCATGCTTAGTACCTTCTATAATTTGATTATCTCACAACATTTTTTTGTAGGTTCATGAACTGGAAAAGGCTAAAAGAATACTTGAAGGTCAATTAGAAGAACAAAAACATCAGATTGAGGAATTAGAAGATGAGTTACAATTGACAGAAGATGCAAAATTGAGATTAGAAGTGAACATGCAAGCATTGAAAGCTCAACTAGAAAGAGATTTACAAGCCAGAGATGAACAAAATGAAGAGAAACGGAAATCTTTAATCAAACAAGTAAGCCCTTTTGAAATAAAGTATCAACTTATTATAATCAAAATTTGAATGATGTTGAATATCCAGTTTTTGTGCATTTTTATAGAATTAATTACCTACTAGAAGAGAAGGAAGTGAATGTGACTTGACATTGCATTTTTTAAATATTTACATCTAATTAATTCATTAATAAAAATAGCTCTAGCTACAAACCAATTGTAAAAAATAGAAATGCATTTATAAGTGCAGAATGAATTTACTATGGGTTATAGTGTATATCATCAGTCTACAAAAAATCAGCATCAGTATTTAAATGTAAGTTGAAGTATTTATAATAGTATGAGAACGAAACCGATTAATACTCAGTCTTTGAATTATAGGGAGGTTCACATCTCTGGCTAAACCAGATATATTTTATTGTTGCTTTGCTTTGTGCAAGATACCAATTTGCTGTCTCAAATTCAGAAACAGTGTTTAACTAGAAATATCATCCATTAGGCAGCATTCAAAGTGTTGTCATTAAAAGTATTATTATTATTTTGATATTTTATAAGACTTTTTGATATTTATATACACACAAATTTTTAAAAAATTTCTATTTACTGATTTTTTCAATCATTTTTGTAAAATAACTGAATATTTTTCTTTGAAAATTTAATATTACTTTACATATTTTTTAATTTTGATACTTTCAAAATAATTTAAAAGAAATTTTCTCTAATCAAAGGTTTAAATTCAATTCAGCTTATTGTAGCACCATACTGTCATCATATGAAAACGTTTAACTTCTAAATTTTCAATAAGTCAAGAAATTTATGCCTATTACCAAAGTGGGAGATTCTTGATGCTACATATATTTTTATTTCTGAAATTTGCTGAACACTAAAAATTCTGAAATGATTTTCAATAAATGGAAATTTTCCGTTTATTTATAAGGGTTGTAGTATTGCAAATTCACGTTAGGTTATATATTTCTAGATTTGATACCCTATTTTAGTACTCTAATTTTTAAATTTATATCCTCTTGTTCTATTTCATTTTCAATCATAGGTGCGGGATCTTGAAGCAGAGCTTGAAGATGAACGAAAGCAACGAGGTGCAGCTATTGCTGCAAGAAAAAAACTTGATGCTGATTATAAAGATTTGGAACAACAACTGGAAATTGCTAACAAAGTGAAGGATGATGCTGTGCGACAACTGAAAAAATTACAAGTATGTTGCTGAAATATCTTGTTAATTAATTCTGTATAGATTTCTCTTTAATAAGAAGGGAAACAAAATTGTAAATAATTAATTTTATGTTTTCCTATATATCTATTTAAATCATCTTTTCACAATTGGATTTGGATGCTTAATTTGTACTTTTTTTTTTTCTTTTTTTTTTGCAGTGAGGTAAATTGTTAAATGAAGGAAATTAATTTTTTTCGTTTATTTTCATCATTAATTTCACATTTTGGTAAATATAAATTTAAAATATTTTGTCATTTTAATGTTTATTTCATATATATAACTAAATATCCATATTTTTTTACTAAAATTTTTTTGAGGGGTTACGAATCCCCCCCTTTTAACTATTTTGTAACAAAAAAAAAAATTAGATCTGGTGTAGCAACTCTGTTTACAATTTTTCTGCATTGATTGTCAGATATTTTTAATTATCTAATAAAATTATACATAATTGAAACAGTACTTAAACATCCAAACTATCCATTGCTGTTTAATACAAACATAGTTTTTTTTGGTTGAAATTTATATTTTATATTTTTAGAATCAGATGAAAGACTTCCAAAGAGAAGTAGAAGAAGCACGGCTATCTCGAGAAGATTTAATTTCCCAGGCTAAGGAAGCCGAAAAGAAACAAAAGCTCCTAGAAGCAGAATTGATTCAACTTCAGGAAGATTTGTCTAATTCAGAACGGGCAAGAAAAGCCGCTGAAGCTGAAAGAGATGAATTACATGAAGAAATCAATAACAATGCTTCTAAAGGGTGGGAATTTTTGATTTTGGATACTATTTATTGAATTATTAACATTATTTATTCTGACTTTCCATTAAATGTGTTTCATATATTTTCTTGTCATTGGTGGAATGTGATAGATATGTATACAACTTAAATATTTATATAACTGAAAATATTAAATAGCCTGATCAATTTAATTACAAATAACTTCCCACTCCTCTAGAAAAGTCATACATATATCTTTACATTCAAAAATCACTTCTTCAATAAAGGTCTTGTTTATACTTAGGTTAGCAATACCCGCAGAGTGTCACCCATGGCATAACATTCAAGAAGAAAAATTAGCTTTAAACTTAAATGTAGCCTCCACCAGATATGACTTGGACATGTTACACAACATCAAACAAACATAAAAATATATTTAGAAATTATCAAAAATAGCCACAAAACATTATTTTAGGGTACATATTCAAAAATATTTAGACTGTTAAAAAAGTTACAATATATGTCTGTGGACAAAACACTGGCAAACATTTTGCTCCTCAGGAGATTCATTTTGTCTACACTATTCAGTTGCAGTGCAATTTAAAGAAAGATGATTATTTCACTCATCGCAAGACTCCTTCCCTAAGTGTGGAGATCATTTCTTTGATATCCACTAGTTATCCCAGTTTTTATGGTTCAAATATACATACACTTTCAGGAGACTTTATTTTATACTATGCATGGATGAAAAAGGTTTTGCTCATTATATATCACATGCCACAAAATCTTGTGGAAAGTAATGTAAAATATATAAATAAAGGTTGTATTTCTGTAAAAATAAATTATATATTACTGAATTTTTTAAACTACAGATTTTTTGCAGGGCATATTGAATTTCCAGGTTTAAATAAATGATTATAATGGATTGCAAATTATTCAAAATTTGTTCTTTATGTAAATAGGGTGAAACAGAAATTCTAAGCATATTAAAATTTGAAATTTATTTTAAAAATGATTTATGCATTATATAATTCACTTTCAGAATAATAAAAAGATACTTATTTTCACACTGATAATTACCAAAATTAACTGTAAAAGTATTAGGAGCCTAAAAAAATCACAATATATCTGTATTTATTATATAGCAAATTATTTGAAAATGAGATATATCTTAAAATAGCATGAAACAACAGAGATGAAGCTAAGCATATTCTTTTTTCTTTTTTTTAAATAAAGTAACATTACTTAGAAATTCGTATAAGAAAACTCAACATGTTTTTTGGGTAAGAATTCCCTGAATTTTTTAAAAAAATTCAGGAAATTCAAAAAATTATTAAATATTATTTTTGTTCTATTAAATAATGAATACTTATTATCAAAACGTCAAAATATCATTGTTTGTCTGGTTAATTACTAAGCCTTTATCTTTTAAAAATTGCTCTTAGGATTGTATTGCTCTTTTCCAAAATGTGTCTATGCTAAATTTGATACAGGTCTGTCCCATAGAATATCAGAGTTGGGTTTGTTGTTATTAAATTGCATTTTGATTTCCACTTCAGTGTTTAAGTATATTTCTTGCATTTCATTATTTTCCCCTCCTCTACTTATCAGGAATCTTTTGATTGATGAGAAGAGAAGACTAGAAGCCAGGATCCAGCAGCTTGAAGAAGAGATGGAAGAAGAACAAGGAAATTCTGAAGGTCTTTTGGAAAAAGCCAGAAAGTGTCAAACACAGGTATTTAATTATACTTAGTAATTGAAAACGATTTTTTTCTTTTTTTAAAAAATTATTGTTTATTGTGTAATTGTTCATTCCTGCTCTTTTAGTTTTTTTTATTGGATATAAATTTCATCAATTTAATGGAGCATAACAATTATTTTTAACAGTGTAATTAATTTCCAAGCTGTATTTATTCTTTAAATTAAATATTGCAGAACAAGGATGGCTTTTATTTGTTCAATGAAGGGAAATTATTTTTCTGTGGCTCCTGATCTTCATTTATATGAAGACTAAATAATTAAAATAATGATAGCAAATAGGAAAAAGAATTGAGAATTTTAAAGTTTGCATACATGTTTCATTAAATTTTTCATATATATTTGTTGAAAATTTTTTGTCAATTATCAATAATTATATGATAATAAATTAATTTATCTAATTATTATAAACGAATTGTAATGCTCATATGTGGAAGAGAAATAAGTAGGCCAGAAAATATATAAAAATAGATAAATTATTTTTGAGTATATGATTTGAGAGGAGGCCATGTGAAATAAAAGGAGATCAAATTATAAAATCTCCCCTTTTTTTCCTAATTGTTTTAATTTTTCAAAATTTAAAAAAACATTACTACAGATATGTAAATATTTATTCTTTCATTAAAATCTTTATCTATTGTGAGTATAAGAATATAAGATAATAATTATTTGCTTTGCTAGATTGAACAATTGTCAGCTGAACTTGCTTCAGAGAAGACAACAACCCAGATGCTGGAAAATAGTAGAATACTTTTAGAAAGACAAGTAAGTTATTTAAAACTAATATTTTGTTTAGTTTTGTGTCAGAATCTTATAGAAGGATTTATTTTTAACATGAAATGCTCTATTTTATATGTATGAAACTGGGTGAGGTATTAAATGCATTTCATCATGAATTTCATAAACCAATTATTTGTAATGATACTGTGATTTTTTTTATTTTATGTTCTCATATAAAATGAAATACTATAATCTTTTCTCTGAAGTATTAATATATTTTCGTTAAGTTTATTGAAATTCTGAAAGTTCTAAGACTTTGTATTATATAGAATTCCAAATGACAAATGAGGTCTTAAGCATTCATTCGGGCCAGTTGAATTAGAACTTTTAATTAGGTAAAAAGTGAGATATTTTCATAATAATTTCCAAAAATAACAAGTCACAAAGACAATTTTTCTGTAATTTTAAAATTAAAAAATATACTATGTAATATTTCTATTTACCAATTTGAATACTGCATTTTACATAGTTTACTATAAAAAATTTAACTTGGGACAATTTGTAGAAGAGGCATTCTTCATTTAAAAACATTTCTTTTTTATTTATTTATGAATTTATTAAAGAAGAGGCATTCTTCATTTAAAAACATTTCTTTTTTTTATTTATAAATTTATTAAAGAAGAGGCATTCTTCATTTAAAAACATTTCTTTTTTTTATTTATGAAATTATTATTATTGAAATAGAAGATTATGTGTTTATTATTATTGAAATAGAAGATTATGTGTTGTATTTTTCGTTGAAATTCTCATTCAAGTGGATTTACTCCTCAAATACTTTTTATAGAACAAAGAGTTGAAATTAAAGCTTCAAGAAGTTGAAAGTTCTCAGAGAGCTAAATCAAAGACAGCAATATCATCCTTGGAATCTAAACTTGCACATTTGGAAGAGCAACTGGAAGAAGAAACCAGGTACTGTATTTTTTAAAAAAATATATTTATTTATTTACAGAATTGGTAATACTATTGAGGAGCTTCCCCACTCCTTTTTTGAGTGCATATGTTTCAATTAAGAAGGTTCCTAGGAATCCTTGTTCCCTTTAATTTCATCTTCTGTTTTCTTCCTTATGTACTTCTTTGTTTATGCCCATATATCCAACTAGTTACTTTTTTTAAAAAAAAAATTATGTACATGGCCTGTTATTCTGAAGTTGGCAGCGAAAGTACTAAAAAATATACTGGTAAGAAGAGGTCCATCAACTGTAAGATCAGTTCATCCATCAACAAGAATATCTCAAATTGCTTGCTTTAGAAATTTGAAGAAAAAGAGAGAGAGAGAGAGAGAGAGAGAGATGAATTGAGGGGAAAAAAAACCTTCATGAACATAATAATTGAAACTATTGTCTTCTAAAATATCTTTCTAACTATACTACCATAACATCACTTCTTGGTTCAATTATACAGGGCCTTAAAAATATCTGACAATTCTACTAATGTAAGAAACCTCTCGTAACTTAAAACACATAGTCTCATCTCCATTAGTTCTAACTACCCTCAATTGAAAGGTATTCTACAATTTCAATATATTATACAGCTATAGACCTTATCTGGCTTATCTTAGTAGACCTTATCTGGTTATAAAAAAATCCATAAAATAAAGTAGACCTTAGCATTAGAAACAGTTTCAGACTATAAATAAATAAGAATAAATCAGCTTTTTTTTTTTAAAAAAAAAAAACTTATTTAAGTTTTGATACCCACTTCTATAAGGATTTTATCTTCTTGATTCAAAGGATTCTCTCAGTTCTACAAATACAAATATGATTAAAATTAACAATAAATGTCTTGCAAACTACAAAAATGAATTTATGTTGGTAGATAATGTTTCCAATTTCAAAATTGAATCTGATTTTAAAAGTATAGTAATTGTATGACATCAAAAGTGTATTCCTTTTTATTTAAAGTTCTAGATAATTAATTGGAACTTTTGGTTACTTATTATCTAATAGCTAAAGATTTTTACTGCTTTATTTTCCCCCAACCTAATCACTTATGAATATTTGAGAATCTAAAATAAATTAAATAAAAAACAAAATGTATTTAATTATTATATATGAGGTAGAATTCTTAAGTGAAGGACAACTTAGTTTAAGGTGTGTTTTAAAAATTATTCAGCAAATTTCTGCACCAAAATTTACTTCAAATAACAATGAGTTAAAATTTTAGTTCAACTCCATAACAGTTTATTGAAAATTGTTATCTTGTTTCTTTCATTGAAAACGTATTTTTAAAAGACTGTGCATATCTTGATAGTTATTTCTTATATATATATTTATGTATTTGGTATTAATATCAGAAAATTGATCATTTTGTGACATACTATATAAAATTTATGCTTTTCATAGAGAGAAACAAAATATTGCCAAATCTAGTCGTAAGCTTGAAAAGCGTGTTAAGGAATTATTGCTGCAATTAGATGATGAAAGAAGGCATGCTGATCAATATAAAGAACAAGTAAGTTGTGATATATATTTGTGCAAAGTGTAAAATTTTTTTATTCAGTATGTTTAACTTTATTTTGATTAAATTACCAATTTATATATTTGAAATAAGCTATTTATTGTTATTTGATACATTTTCTTGTAACTAAGCACAAACACAAGCCTACAATAAAGCAGTCTTATATAATTATGTTGCCAACATTTAAATAAACTGTGTAGTTATATATATATATATATATATATATATATATATATATATATATATAATTTTTTTACTTAACTGCAAACATAATTTTACATTAGCCTTGTCTTACTTGGATATGAATTATAATTTCATCAAGAATCATTCTGCCATTTTCTATTCACTATAATTTTTGTAAAATTACAAATTGCCTTCTCAAAAATAAAAAAAAATAAAAGAACGAAAGATTTTTTTTTGTTTGTAAATTGCCATTTTTTAAATACAATACCTATTTTATGTGATGTATAACTTTTATTCTGAAAAAAAAAAAAACACACACACACACACACACATTTTCTGTTGAGGCATAATTTTTGAGTATATGTGCTTTAATTTATTTATTTTTTCATTGATTTCAGAAACATGAAGGGTTTTTTTTTATTGCTCTGAAGCACAACTGAATAAAAATTTTATTTTATTTAACAGTTAGAGAAGACAAACAATCGTATGAAAAATCTGAAGAGATTGTTAGATGAATCTGAAGAAGAGTGTTCAAAGGAAAAAGCTGCTAAGAGAAAAGTACAAAGAGAACTTGATGATCTTCATGAAAACTGTGAAAACTTACAGAGAGAGGTGACAAATTTAAAAAACAAAATGAGGTAATTTTAATATGCCTTCTTAATGCATAATTTTAATTGAATTCAAGGTATAAAAGCAGCAAATATTTCTTGAGACATTTTCGTTTCATACATTATCTTAATTTTATGATCTCCCACCCCCAAAAAATATTTTTTTAAATGCACAAAGCAGTTTTTTAATTTATTTATAAATAGATTTTTTAAATTAGAGTAGTATATTGATAATACATTTCACATAGTTATAAAGTCTCTGTAAACCATTTTTGTACCTTTTCATCTGTTATGGTTAAAAATAAGAAAATGTATTCAGTGAAATATGAAATGCAAAAAAATTTCAGAATAGTTGTACTGGACATTTTATAATTTGAATAAATTTTACAATTTTTAAATAAAATACGTAACGGTTTCATCTCTTTTTTTTCTTTTATAAATAAATAAAATGTCTAGTTGTAATTATATATAATAATTCAATGAAATAATAATACAAATGCACACACACAAAATGAATTTGTGCATTATGACTAAAGTAAAACTATATTCCTTTTTATTTATTTATTTTGGTGCATGTAAAGAATAGATATTCTTTAGGTGACATGTATTTACAAATCTTATTCCATTTTTTCAGGAGAGGTGGAAGTGGTTCTGCATCTCGATTAGGCAACCTGAGTTCTAAAAGAGGATCAGTAACTCTTGGAATGAGTGAGGACAGCAGTCCTACTTTGTCATTGGCTGATGATTCTCCCAATGAAGATAGTCAAGTTTAGTGCATTGGAATTTATGCTCTAGCACTACTAACAAAGGTCTTTAACCTGGGAGGCATTTTATTAAGGAAACTGATATGAAACATTCCTAATTCAATCATGTTATTTTTCATTTGCAACTAATCAGAAGATCTTTTTTATGGCAGTTGCGTGGTCAGTAAATATTGCCTCTACTTATAGACTTCATTCCTATGTTCATTCTTTTTTCATGTCTGAGTTATTGATTGACTGTTGAAGGATCAAAAATAAGAGCAATAAAATGGTTGTTGTGCAGTTATCTATTTAACTATGGCGATTAAGATACTAAGAGCTTTAACAGAAAGCAGTAAAATTTTAACTGCTCTTCTTACTAAACTGACTACCTTAAAAAAATTTTGTTGTAATTTAAAGCGAAGACAGGTTTTTATTTGGACAGTTTGACTACAAGAGTTTTGTATTGTGTTCATATTTTTTTTAAGTTGAAATTTTTAAATCAGTTGAAATGAAATTTCTTTACATTGCTCATCAAAGTTTCTTACTTGAAGAAGCCTCCAAATTTTTGCAGTTTTGTGTGCAATAAATGGCCTTTTTGTAGAAAACTTTTTTTAATTTTAGAAAATGTTGAGAAAAAAGAAGAAAAAAAGAATTTGCTTGGAGATTACTGAAATGCCTTATTTAAAGCTATGCATGATAAGAATGTGCCTGTTTTGGTACAGTGATTGTACTAAGTTGAATTCTTATTTTTATATGATCAATGAAAACAGTATGTTTCTGTAAATTGAATATTGATTAAAGGGTTGAATTCTAGAAAATGTGTTTTTTCTTTGTAGAATATTGATATTTAACTGCTGTTTTTACTTTAAATATAAATTTTTCAAAAGAAGCATTTTTGATTTTTTAAAGAAAATATTGCTTAATGAAGAAACACTTAATCAAAGTATGGTAATAGTAGTACCATGAAATATGTATTATAGACGGAATACAATTAAGCTAAAATAATATTTTTTTCAGGAATGAAAAATAAAAATTCACAAGAATTTTTAGCAAAGTGACAATATAAATAAAGGAAATACTTATGAGTGGCAAGTATGATCATGATTTGCATTACTTAATTTATAAGAGCCCTTTTGGATTCTTGCTTCATAAATAATTATTGAAAATGTTTACATAAAAAAAATGGTGTAATTCTTGGATATTGCTTGAACTATTTCAGTTATTACAGATAATAAAACAAAAATATAAAATATTTATTTTTAATCTATTTATACAATAACATGAAGATATATTTTAAACTTGAAAAATATTATGGCACACAATTTATACTTTCTTCTTTTCACTTTTGGAAATGAAATTCTTCCAAAAGTTTTCTTCTTCTTGAATAAATGGCTTGCAGTTTTTCATCAAATCGTTAAATGTAAGAAAAACAAAGTTTTTTGGTTGATGCCTTTCTTCAAAATTTTCCTATTAAAGAATGGAGAAAAAGAATTTTAAAACTTTAATTTAGTTAATATGCTAATTTTGTGTTGAATATTTTTAATTATAAAATATAAAGATATATTGAAACTAGAATTAAAGCATTATAATGACTCATCTTCAAGTTTATCCCATGCAATGAAAGCATTAAATGTTTTCTTCAAGATGGAAGATATTATCCTTTTGGACAACCCATGTAGTAGACTGTCTTTGTTAAAAAAAAATTGGGAACATTTTCATAATTTGAAAGGATATCTATAGGCCTTTGTTTAG
Organism: Argiope argentata; assembly: GCA_026289955.1. NCBI lineage: Eukaryota > Metazoa > Arthropoda > Arachnida > Araneae > Araneidae > Argiope > Argiope argentata. The sequence continues at coordinate 1,508,768 of JAOUZG010030349.1, read as the reverse complement.
AATTATGCTCTCTTTTAGTACCTAAAGAATGATATTTGTACTGCTTTTTAATTTACACTGAAGTTTTTAATAAAAATTCCTATTCTGGACTAAAATTATTTAAGATTTTCCTTTTTAAGTTGCACAGAAAATATTAGAAAAAGTTAACATAATGATAGGCATGAGAATTATCAGTATGGATCAATTTTTAAAAAAAATTAAATTAAATATAAAAAATACAGAAGTGGGATATTAAATAATAACTTTTAATATGGATGTATGCTTTTATATTAAAACTGAATATATTTTAAATATTCAAAAGTAATCGGTAACATAATTCCAAATAAGATCTTTAAAATAACTTTCTTATTTACCTGATGAATTGGTTCTGTAGCCACAGCAACACAATGATTATTATCCAAAAATGTTTCTTCAAATTTCCATTGAAGTTTTAAATTTCCATCTTCATACAGCTTTGTGTCTTCTGTAATAATTCCTTGATGTAAGATTGGTGTTGGGCATGAAAAACTCAAACTCTGCAGATCAAATGCTATCCCTGTGCCAATTGCTTTAACATAACTTTCTTTCAAACACTGGGGGAAAAGTAAATATAAGTTCAAACAATATTTATCAGGCACATGTTTGAGGGGATATGCACATAAAGTCTGCAAACATATAATTAATGATAAAATATATAAAAAAATAAGATTATAATTATATATTTCAAATCTGGATGTTAAAATACATATCGGGTACTTCAATTTTTAATGAATTTGGTCTAATAATTGAAATTACCACTTTCTTCAGCATTATATGGTTAGGTACTGAACATATATTTATGATTATTAATTAAATAAGTGAAATTGTACAGCTAGAAACATAAATATCTAAATTTATTAGACGTCATAAACCAAAAAGATACATGCTCTTTCATACTATTAGATAAATAAATACATTTTCTGTGACCACTTGAACAGGGTGTAGCTGAAAATGTTTTATGTTTGAAATATTGTAGAACTGTGGAAAGATTTATAATCAATTCTATTATTTAGAGTTCAAAATCAGATGTAAGATGTATTTGGTTTCCTTAAAAAAAAAACCATTAATTTTCTAGTTTGTTATTTTAGACTTTTCTAAAGTGAAGAAAAATGAATTCCCTTAAAGTTCCTTAGATATAACAATATAATTAAATATATAGTTATGAATTTACAAAAAGGTAATGTATAAGGATGTGATTAACCAAAAGTCCAAAAAAGAGGAAATCCAAAAAAGTTCCACAAAACAATGTATGAAGGAAAAACATGTAATAAATGAAATTAAAATAGTTAATATCCAGAAAAATTATCAAAACTCCAGCCATATTGATTTTTTAAAAATTTATTTCAAAATATTTATAAAAGTAAGAAACCAATTGCATAAAATTTACTTAAAGACATGTTAAGAAGCATAATAAAAGATTGAATGACAAATTTAAATGTGTAAACAATTTAGTCAACAAATTTAGAAAAAATCAGCATTTTATTGTAAACATGCTTCACTAGCATATTTTAGCAAATATTCTTAAATTCTTCTTTATATTAAAAGATGAATATTTCTTAGCAGTTTGGCAGCTTTGCCAAATATTTTCTTTGCGGCTTCCTTTGATGCCAGCTTTTTTCTTGAACTTGATTGTTTGTTACTGAAAATTTTAATCCTGCAAAATACGATGTGATATAACCTTTTGCCAGAAAACTTATAAAAGCCGAGGTGATTATGTGAGGAATCAATTCTTTCTTTGAAGTGTTGATGTGTTATGAGCTGAGAGCTTTGATTGTGCTGTGATTTAATTAGAAATTTATTGTCTACAAGTGCTCTTCTGTGGATGTATCTTGTCTGTGGTTTATGAAATTAAAAAAGAAATCCTTTAATTAGTGAATGATACTTATTTCACCATGTACCCACTGGATGATTTCTGTAATAATATCCATTTTTTTAATGTCAATTGGGAATTAATTTGAAATGAATAATATTTTACACTATATTAACTGATACTAAATTTTAAACCATACATATTTTACTAACCCATAAGCGGAAAAATCTTCTCAACTGTTCTTTCTCTAGACCAGGTTGAGCAATAAAATTCCACTCATGAGAAGAAAATTGCCTCTGCATCAAAGAGAAAAACTCTGTTACTGATCGTTTTCCTGAAATGTATCATAGGTATCATAACTTGATATAAAAGTGATATAATTTTTTAAAAATCCTTATTTCTTCAACACAAAAAAGAGCATTAAGAAGTAAATGGAAAGTTATTGAAGATTTCAGGTTAATATGTCATATTTTTAGATTTTTTGATAGGTAAAAAAAAAAAAAAGGAAACACTAATAGGGAGGAAAATTCTTTACCTCTGTGTTCAACTTTCATGACATCAACACCTACTCTGCAACTACATTCTGCAGCTAATACACAAAAATCTCCATGATGAGATACATTGAAATCCAATCCATCACACTTTTCCAAGAATGGTTTCCCAGATGATGACCTTGAAAATAAAATTTCATCATATGGAAGACCTAAGCACTCGTTAACCACCTTTCTCATGAGTAGTTGTCCAACCTTAGAGAAAAAAATTAAAAGCTACGAATAAACATTCTTCATTTTAAAATTCTTTAAATATTCCCAATTTTTCATAATTTAATACAAGTAACTTGTTATAAATTGGGTCACAAATCTTCTTTCAGTAATAAATTTCTTAGAAAATTATTTTTATTTTAAACATTACATAAGAATGCAATGAATTTATAGTAAATCTAAATATATCTTGCTTTAAACTTCCCAGGCTACCTTGAGGTAGAAAGGGCAGTTAATAACTTCAATTTTTTAATCCTCATTTAGATATAAGATGTCTGACAAAAAGCAATGATTTATACCAATTCCTTATCCAACCAAATGTTGCATCATTAGTTGGAGATGCTCAAAGTTTTCTATCCAAAAAGTGTTAGTACACTTTCCCCAAGTTTGAAATAAAATATTCCCTGCAAACTGAATTGAAAAATGAAATTCCACTGATCTAGCTAAACAGATATTTGGTCATGTAAAATAATAATGAATCAGTACAAAATTTATTATTAGAATTACTTGAAACAATAGTTGCAGATGATTTTATAATGCCCCAAATGTAATGAAATAGCAATGATTAAAATATATTGATTATTTAATAGATATTAGCAGAATCAGAAATAGTAATAATTTGAATTCACTTACTTGTAAATAAGCTTACAAAGCAAATGAAGGATCTTTTAAAAACAAATGAAATTCATAATTAACAATGTAGTATTATCCATTTAATCCATCATTATTTTCTATTTAAGACATTCAATGTCCCAACACACACTCTGATACCCAGGCTAACTATTTAATTAAACAACCCCTTTTTTTGTTACCTCTTAATTATAGCATTTAATAAGATATATGGTTTGATGCAATTGCATATTATCTGTAATGGGCACATATATAATGCAGCAATCAATGTCTTAATGCATCATTATTTCAATCCATTTTCATTATTTATTTTTTAAAGACATTTTTATGTATTTAAAAATGTACATAAATGTCTTGCAGAAGGAATATATATATATGACAGAATATAGTGAAGAAAATTGAAATTACCAAGTTACAGTATAAACTTGCAATATCTTTTTAGCAAGAATATGTCCTTTTTTAAAAATACATAATAAAGCAGGAATGTTATTATCTTGAAAATTTTATAAATGTAAAATATAGTAGATTTTTTATGATAAATTACATAATTTTTCACTACATTAGAGCAGTAACATAGTAATATATAACATTATTATAATAAAACAACAAAATAGGCAAATAAAATTTTATATAAAAAATTTTAATACATTAATTTTTTTTTTTCAAAATATTTTGCATAGGCAAATGTTTTTTCTTTTAAATTAAGTTATAAAAGTTTTTTAAATATTTTTGTTAGTAAAAAGAAACTAAGTATAATCATCAGATATATAAGTATAATTATTCAACTATCAGGTGAATTGAAGGGCAAGTCAACCACAAATAATTTGAAGGAGAGGAGGGAACTTGAATTAATGTGAAAAAGATTTAGAATGACTTTTATGTAAGGGAACCTATGCCTACAACTATGATTTAATCCTTTCACAACAACTTCTTTAAAAACCCTTTTCTTAATTTTCCACACAAGTGTAGAGAATAGGTTCTAAATTAGAAAAATGTATTTGAACTTGTTTTTTCACTCATGATTTTTAAGCCAGATATTACAACATGATGTTCAAATAACACTTAAAAAAATTACTTATATTAAGAAGTATTGGAATCAATTTTTAAAGACTAGAAAAATATATATGTCCCATCACTATTCAAGTAATATGTAAAAAGCTGATTTCTGCAGCAGTTATAAATTTGTTATTTAACTTTTTTTTTTAAAAAGTCAATTTTCTTTGACAAAAAAAATGCTTTTTTTTTAATATGTAGTTTTGTAGTTTATAATGTTTAAAAATATTTTGATTTAAAAAAATGAACCATTAAGAATTTACTGCATGTTGTATCAAGATAATTTTAATCACAAAATTTATTTGGACATTTCCTATAAGATTATGAATCATAGTGTGTGAAGCACTAATCTTGCTATTTATGGTGAAACAAAACAAAAATTATTAATATATCTAAATGACTTCCAAGGCAGTGCAGCATTTCTAGTTAAGTATTTTAGATGATTTCAACACTAATAAATATAAATTTCTTTAAATACATAGTGATATTTTTAAGGACAAGACAAATATGTTAATCTAATAAATTTCAAATTCCTGAAAACACTTATTTTTTTTTAATGCGGTAGCTAGGCTAAATAATAATGTTTTAAAATTCATCATATATGAAACCATATTTTACTACATAAATAAATTCAAATATCTTTTTAAAAAGGAAAAGCATTCTAGTTTAATTGCTAGATCTTTAAAAATTCTTACTCAAAAATAAATTATTTTGTAACTTATTATTTAAAGATAAAAATGAAAGATTAAATATATCCATTTCAATCACCCATTTTGATCCGATAATTTTCCAAATATATTAAAACAAAATTATGCAATTTAGTTAATTAAAATTTTATTAATTGAATATCATTTATGAACATTTACACTCAAGCGGTAACAAATAATCTATTTTATTTTATAGATTTATTTTATTTATTTTTATTTGAAATTTATCGAAAATACAATTTAAAAAAACGAGCTATATTGACTTATGCACTCCAATGTAATTTTCTATAATACAGTCTAAAGAATGTATATAAAAAAGTTGCAAGTGTTACAAACAACTTTTTTCATAGTATTTATTTGAAGCAGAGAGAGGGAGAAAAAACTTACCATTGAAGTCTTACAGTCCTCAACAAATGCAAATCGATAACACCGTTCACACTCATCTCTTTGAACACACTGTACAGCTAATTTCCATTGCTCAAATGTTGGTTTCCAATTAGAAACATTGAAACACCATCGGATGCCGGTTTGAGAAAATGACATTTTGTCCACCACCAGAAATAACTTTCGCTTAAATAAACAGAAATCACAGATGGTGACATAAATAGATTATATTATGAAATGACAGCTGCACTTTCTTCATATGTGTTCAAGCTACTATATTCTATAAAAAGAAAACAAAATATTTACACAGCAAAACAGGAAAATTTGATGTTGTTTACATTCCATATTAATATTAATCATTGTATTTCACTTCATTTCCAAATTTCATGAGATTATATATTTATACCTATTACTTTAAATTTAATTTTATTATTTAGGAAATCAGAGATAAAATAAACTTAATAAAATAAAAAGGGCTTAAATTTTCAATTTTTAAAAAAAATTTCTAAGGACAAAATAAGATTAAATTAAAAGGTTTGAAACGGGCGAATATTCAGACTTTGATATTGTTTCATAATATTACGAGGGCTTCGGTCCAACCGATCCGAATGGTAAACTTTTATCATAAAGGTGGGTTCACACGAGGCCAATAATTGCGTCGCAATCGTTGTCCTCTGCTATTGTCCCCGTGTGAACAGTTGAGACAACGTTTTTGGGACAATGGCAAACGGTTGTCCCGACGGGACAATTATTTGCCATTGTCCCGACATTTTCTCTATTTGCGCATGCGTTTGTAGATATTGGCGTAAAAAAATTACATTTTTTGGCGGGAAAACAAAATGTGTTTAGCGTAAAAAGTACGAAGGACCGGAACCTCCAAACAGCGTGTTTTTTTTAAGCCATTTTGTACGCTTTCATTATTTTTAAACATTTTAATTTACACCGTTACATTTTCATTTTTTAAATTTATATTTTTTACCTTTCATTTTAACTATTTGTTTCTTTATCAAGTAAATTTCATTTGGGTTTAATTTTTATGAAAAAATATTCGAATATTATTAAAAATATTTTTGTTATAAAATATATATTTGAAATATTTAGTCAGATGTGGTAAGGCATGAAACGGCCCTTCAGTCAATATTTCTAGATTTGTTTGAGATTCTTATTTGCTTGTTAATACTCATTTTATCATTTGTCAATTAATATAACTTTCAAAAAATCAAATATTTATTGCTTGCTAAAGTTACTATTTACAGCTGTTTTGAGATGGACTGAATTGTACTAAAATATTTAGATTTTGAAAGACAAATAATTTTCATAAATTAATG
>JAOUZG010030349.1:1421796-1496530 GCA_026289955.1 Argiope argentata | reverse complement strand
TCATTTTTTTGACAAACTTGGCAGATCCCTCAGAGAAAAAATCCCTGGTCTGAATCCCAGCCTGAGGGTGACCCTTGAAAAAGTCTTCAGGCCGGATTCATTATACTTCTTTCACTTTTGATCTTGATTTTCACTTTAAACTTATTGTTTATTGCTATGTTAGATTACTTCTTATTACATGGATTTTTAGATTGTTCACTTCATGGTTACCTGTGAGTACGAGTTTTTGTAAAGGAGAAGCTCAAAAATTTCTCTAAATTATCGGCTCTAAAAATTTTATCACATGAAAATGCAGTATGAGGATTAAATTCAAATCTGTCGTAACGCATTTGATGATCGGCTTTTATATTTTTGGAAAGTGCCAGATAAAAATTTATATATTTTCTTCTCCATTTTCTATTGATGTAAATTTAGTGGAGCAGAGTATGCAGTAAGCCTTAAATGATTAACAAAATTTGATTTTTTTCTAAAATCTGTTAAAAGAAAAACAGATATTAGATTTTATAAAGATTTACTCAAGGAATTTTCGGGCTTTAAGCAAAATGCAAAGATAGTTGCATGTGCAGCTATCTTTGGCAGCACTTACTTTTGTAAGCAAACTTTCTCACTTATGAATTTAAACGAATCAAAAATAAGAAATAGAATAGCAGATGATAACCTTTCTTATGTTGTATGTATTGTTAAAACCAGTCTTAAGCCCAGCATAAAATCAATAACTTCAAATATTTGGTCCCACCCATCTCATTAATTTTTATTATTAATTTTTTTCTCAAAATTTAAATTGTGTTCTCTGTATAATTACTAAAAAGTTGTCCTCAATTATTCTATTTAAAGTTTGCCACAACATGAATCTTTTTTCTTTTTGGAGATAAAGTATTTTAATCATATTTATAATATTTGTGTTTCATTTATTTATTTATTTATTGCATAATATGTGCATGAGTAAAATTATAATTGTAATTAATGTGTATGGACACAAAAGAAAACACCATTGTTTTGATGTTTATAACATGTTTTAGCATTCACATGCTTCTTTGGCCTTCATCATGATCCTCTTTCATATTTTGACCCCTCAATCTAAAAAGGTTTTGCATCCCTGGTGTAATAAACTTCAGATGTGCTAATTATTAAAAAACGATGGTATATTGATCTCATATATTTGTTGTGTATGTTAACTTAGACAATCTTTATAAATGAGAAACTGATTGTCTAATGTTTTTTTTTTTTTTTTCCTTCATGAAAAGGCAAATTTGTTTTCAACTTAAACTTATTAATTAATAATACCCTATTTTAACAAGCAATTAATTTTCATAGCTAAATTAGAACACATTGTGTTATTTCATTTTTGTTTTGTAAGAATTCCATATGTTTTCTAAAATGCTGAAGTAATTTTCAGCTGGTATATATTTAGTAAGCATGTCTTAAAGTTTTTTTGCTTTTAAGATAATGGATTAAATTTGAAAGTAATTGCTATTTTATTACCTTTTAGGATGTTTTTAATTTTAATAATGATAAAAAAAATAAATCTTTTGGCTTGTTTTTTTAAAAATATTATTTGGAAGAGATGTATTCAAAATAATGTAATTTATGCTTTAAATTGAGTAAAAAATTAAAATGACTAGGTTAGATATTCATTATTCATTAAGTTTTGCTATATTAGTAGTGTTAGCAACCACAAAAGCAAAATTATGCAAAGTCAGCAATATGCTATATTTTTATATCTTTATTTATATTGTAGTTTTATTTCATTTACATTCATCATAATCACTGGCAATGTATAGATTCTACTAGTTTTTGTTTCTGTCAATATGCTAATTCTCGAAGGCACTGTATTAGATGAATGAAAGTCAATACTTATCTATATCCAATTTTGATATAAATCTGATGAGGAAATGGAGCCAACAAAAACACAACCTGGTAAATAATAGGTAGAAACAATATCCTTTCCAAATTATGACCATTTCAAAATCTGTAATATCTAGTAATTGAAATGAAAATTTAAAAATTAAATTACTTTTAAATACTTAGTTTGGAATTTTTATCTAATATTTTCTAATTACTTTATTTTTTAACATAAAACTTAGTTATTGTATCTAGTAATTTTAGCCATATATTTAGAAACTGGTCTTGGATTACAATAGAGCAATTAATTTTATGATCTTAAAATAATCAAGATTTTAATGTATTATATAACTATACTTATGGGGCTGGAAATAAGATCTGAATTGTTCTTCCCCCCTCCCCCAGAAAGTCGGGTATTTTGCTATCCAGTTTTTTCAGTAAACTATTAATCTTTGAAAAGCAAATGGGGAGCATTAAAATGTTTATTATAATATTTTATGCAGCAAATATAAGTTTTGAAGCTATAATTCATTATCTTAAATATTTGCCAACTAATTGGTATTTCTCTTGAATGATATCTGTCAAATTAATGTTAGTTTTTTCTCCTTTTAAAATTTTGTTTTTAATGCTTATTCAGCCAGTAATTTTTGCATATGTTATGATGTTTAACATTTTCTTTATGGCACTATTTATTTTCAGGAATTATTTGCTGAGTTTGGCCCCCTAAGGAAAGCTGCAGTCCACTATGATAGATCAGGTCGATCATTGGGCACAGCTGATGTTATTTTTGAAAGGAGATCAGATGCAGTAAAGGCTATGAAGCAATATAATGGTGTCCCATTAGATGGTAATTTGGTTTAATTTTTATATTGTGAACTTTTTGTAAACTGATTATTTATTTGAAATATAATTTGTAATGTCGTTTTAGGTCGACCTATGAATATTCAGATAACCAGCTCAACTCTTCCTAGTGCAGGTAGGGGAAGAAGTGGCAGTTTAGGTGGAGGAGGAGGCGGTGGTGGCAATAGAGGTTTTAATAGGTATGTATTATTTATTATATAAAAGTTGAGATTTGGTCAGTTAGATCAAGTCTTTTAAAAAATTTTAAGGGTCCTTTCTCTAAATATAAAGCAGTCAATTAAGATTTTTGTTTTCATTTTATCTTTTTTATTCTTATTTTGTTATAAAAAATATGATTTATAGTTTTAAACGATGATTTACAAGTTTATTTTTCATGATTATGATTAACAAGTTCATTTGCCAAAATACCTTTGGTTAGAGAACTTTATCTTTTATGAAATTCTCATATTTTATCTAATTATGTCTCAATTATAATTGTCACTGACAGGAATAGAATTTCTACCATTTTTATTATATTGCTATTTTTTATGACATTTTATAGTTATAATAAGTAAATAATTTTTTTTTAATTTTGTTGTTTCATTTAATTTCTTGAATTGACATTTAAAGATTTGTTAATGTAACTTTCTACAGAATATTCTTTAATATGCAAAATTACTTCTTAATTGTGTGGTTTTATAATACAGTTGATGTTTTTATGAATTAAATGCTTATTATTATTGCTTTATTGTGTGTGTGTGTGTGCATGTGTTTATTTAAACATTTTCTATATTCCTCATAATTCATAATTAAAAGAAATGTTGAAATAAATACAGTTTGATGATAATTTTTTTTAACTAAAAAAAAAATTTAGTATGTGATTTGCAAGGATTTTTCTCTCAGAATATTTTGCTAATTTCTTGTAAAATGCTTTTTATTTCAGAGGTCGCTTAAGCGGTAACATTCGAGGTCGAGGAGGAAGAGGTGGTGCATCTCAACGAAAAGTACCAACTGCAGAAGAATTAGATGCTGAACTAGATGCTTATGTAAATAAAGTAAGTTTTTGATATATTTATGTTTAAAGTCGAACATTTCTTTTAATTAAAAAGAAAAGGCTCTTATTAATTAAAAGATTGTGTAATCTGGAAGTGTGAAATTTCATTTAAAGCAATGAAATTATGTCACTAAAATAATTCCTTAAAATTTGTACCGAGGAAACTTTTTGATGTTTCCTTTCATATTATTTTTTTAATTAAAAGTGTAAAATATTTCATAAATAAATGAAACATGTTCCGGCAAATTTTCCCATATTATAAAAATATGCAATTTTCTTTTCTAAATTATAAAATTCTTTCTTACTTTTAAATTAACTAATTTATAAATTAGATGCAGTTTGGGAACATTACAGAATGTGTTATATTTATTGTTTATAGAAACTGAATATGAAAATGCTAGGGAATGTTAATACAAATATCTTAGTTTCCAGTTGTGTGTGTTTGATAGAGGTTTAATATTTTTAACACATTCGCTGCCGCTGGCGCGTCAGCATGGCGCTACCTCCCATGCCGGTGACGCTCTGGGGCGACAATCGAGTATGATAAGTAAACTTCTTTAGTTTTAGTTCGGATTTGGAGGTTGAACGATGAGGTTTTTGTGGCACGTTAGTGAAGCATTATTTTTGCTAAACACGAAAATAAAAGGTTTTTCTTTTTTTTTCTGGCTTTACTATTAAAATATTAGGAACGTTTTTAATCATTAAAACACTTTTTTTAATTCGACTTCTGAGGATGGATGTATAAATTTTGGTGGCAGCGAATGTGTTAAGCAGAAATGTATATTTTTCCAAATTTTACATTCTTAACTTTTTAAAGGATATTAGATTTTGTACTTATATTTAGTTCGCTTACTAAGTGTCTCTTCTGTTATCAATGGTACCAAAGCATTGATTTCGGTTTTTTTTTTTTATTGATGTTGTACTATTATTTAAACTGGAATTGTAAGATCTAAAGCATTGCTGTTTTATATACGATCTTATTGCAGTCTATCATCTCTTATACGTATTCTTTTAACTCCCGAATTTAACTTTTATATTTCACCATTGGATTGGCCCAGCATGGACAATTGTGTAGTTATTGTACTAAAAAACATCACAAATCAAATCATCCAAATTTTACTGTTTTCAATTTAGCTTTGACATTCAAATTTGTTGAAAATAATTAATTTTAAGAACCTCATATTACATCAAAAGTTTTTTTTAAAAAAATAAGCATGTTTTAGAATACAGGTATGATCAACATTTTGCTCATATACTTACTGCAAACTCTATATCTTTAGTGTTACTTTCTTATTTAATTTATATTCATCTATGTTGATATTTCTATTCTAATTTTTATTTATCTTATTTTTTTCTAGATGGAATGATACTTCATTTTATTCAGAAACTGATGAAATAGTACTCAATGCAGATTGTTAAATTCATTTTTGAACTTTTACAGGCCACTAATGCCACATTTGCTGTTTTAATTTAAAAACGAAAGTGTTCTACTGGAGCATCACATTGTACAGATATGAATTGACCTACTTGCAGTCATCGAGTTTTATATACAAAAAAATTGTGTGGCAACAATCTGTGTCCATTTTATTTTTTTCATTAATGTCATGCATTGTCTCATTCTATAAGTAATTCTCAATAACTTGTTGATTCATTAAAGCACATTCATTTTAATAGTTTTTATTTGTTTGTATTTTGTGTATTTTCATAAAAATTAAGTAGAATTGAAAACATAGTGTGTGTTGGTTGTCTTAACTTAAAAATTTTAACTTTTAAGTTTATTATTAGTTTTGATCAATAATTAAAAATATATCAGCTGTATCATTTTTAATATTTTGAATAATTGAGCAAAATATACATTTTTTTGAAATTTTAATTGATTTCACCTTATTAGAATGTGGGAAATAATAGAAAAGTGTTCTAAAAAAATTCAGCCAGCTGGTTTTAAAGTTTTCTAATAAATTTATTAATTTAATATATTTTTTTTCAAAACAACAATTTTGTGTCAAAATTTTCTATTGTGGAGCAAATGTCTTTTAACTTTACAATCTCTATTCTAGTATCTGTTGTACTTATTTTTCCCCCCATTTCATGAAATATTTTTATTAACCCTAGACTTTGAACATTATTTACGTGTTTTCTGTATATTCGAACGATTATTTCTATGTAACATAATTATTGTGACTTTTTGTACAAATATTCACGATTCTCATTTATTGATGCTGGAGTCAAAAGGCATCAAGAAAGTTGATATAAACTATATTCTACAGAATATAATTTGGCTGACATCACTCTATGCATATATCTCTCACTTAAGAGTTTATTTACTTTAAATGATTTAGAAAAAGAGTTTGGCTCTTTTATATAAAGTTGAATTTGAACATGATGAAGAAACAGCGAATAAAATGTGCCTTTGAAGAATATTATGCCATGTATCAGTGACTTAAAGAAATGAGCATGAACACAATTGTACGCAGGAAGAATTTAAATTATGCTCATATGAACCTGGGTGTGTAGCATCATCAAAAGCCTTAGAAACTGTTTATTTTTAATAGTCCATTTAAGTGTGCCTTCAAAGTGTTAAATTTCTTTCTGAAAAATTCAATTTTAAAAAACTGATGCTAGATTTGCCTATTTAGATGAATGATTTTTTCATATGTATATTATATTATGGCAATAACTAATCTCAAAGTGATGGCAGAGTGCTATTGTGTATGGATGTCAACAAAGTGTTTCCACATTTTGGAGAAATACATATCGCATATGGAAAATGTTCTTCCCGTTAACTGTGATTCTTTAAAGAAACATAGTTAAGTTAGAAGGACGGGGGGAGCATGGAATATTACATAAAGCCACATCAGGAGAAACAAAATGTTTTGAAAGAACATATGATGGATGGAAGAACAATCTAAAACTTTTGAACCATTTCAGTACAAAAATCTTTCTGGTGATGAAATGAGATTGTAATAGAGATGTAACATTTAAGGATGACAGATGATTCTGAGGAATGATAGCAGTAAAAGTAAAATTACTGTTTTTCTGTGCATGTGACTTATAATATTAGAACTTTAATAATTAGAAAAACAAATCATCTTAGTTATTTCAAAGTTATAAAATTTTAAGAAAGTGTCTGATAAAATACTTAAGGAAACTTTAAAAAATTGCATTAATTATAGATTTTTAGCTTGGTATTGATCAGATGATGCTTTAAATTATAAATTCGAAGAAAAAAACATTTTGTCCTTTCTAGCTTTAGCTTTATATGATTTCACTTGAGGCAAGGTGTGGAACTTTAAAAGTTCTTTGTAGAAAAAAACATTGCTACACATAATCACTTTGAAGAGCAACCAATGTATAGATCATTTGATTTAAAAATTGTCAGTTTGACTATGACGAAATCTATTATCAAGAAATATTCAATTAAGTTGCTTGGTGAATGTAAACAAAAATGTGAAAGTTGTGACCTTATGAAAAAAGTAAAAGCTTCAACATACAGAATAAATGTCATCAACACAAATTTTTTTACATGAATATTAAAACAAAATTTACTTTAAGGAAGTTGTCCTCTTTGCTAAATAACCTTCAGAGCATGCAGTGTTACAAATCATATATTACTGTAAGTGATAAAGACATTTTAATGATTATTAAGAAACCATTGCAATAAGAAATAATGGCATTTCACAGAAAATGAAACAAAATATTGTTGATAAAATACTCCAGATTATGTATTTTAGCCTCAATAAAAATGAAAGTTTTTATGATAAATGTGTTCTTTATAATAAATTATGCAAAATTGGAATAAAGACTTTTTTTTACTATTTAGAATATGTGATAAATTCAACAAAATGGATGTGTACACCCCCTCCCCTTTTCCTTCTCATTCTTATAATTGGTCAATTTTTCTTAATACTGAAATATTTAATTGTAAATGATGAGCTGTAACAATGAAAACAACTTTATTCTGTAAGTTTTGTTTTACTGACTCTTTATTTCTCTTTCAGTATCTTAAATACCGATTCATTTTTTTTTTGTGTGTATAGAGTTTTTTCACTTGTATTTTATAGAATGTTTCTGTACTGTCCAAATTGGGTTTGGAGAACATGATGCTTTGATTCTGAAATTTACCGGCCAAAAACACTTTTACCTTTACTACTATCACATAATTATTACGTATGCTTCTTTGACAGCAGATGCGTTTTTAAAAGGTTGACGAGGAACTATGACATCATTGTTATTTCATTTCAAATTCGGTTCGAGCTCCAAAATTTTGTTTGCCAGCTAGAAAAATTGAAAATGAAAGTTCAAAAAAATTATTATATAGATAAAAATCTCGTGATTGTTACAAACCGATTTAAATTGATTAATGACTTAATATAATTAAGTTATATGACTTAAAAAGATTCATTAAAAGAAAAGATAAAGATTTCATTTTCTTTTCTAAATTTGATTTCTTTTTCCTATTTTTACATGGATTGCTATAGACCTTTGTTTCCCACCTTTTTTGTGCCATGCCCCACTTTAACCTTTCTAAAGCTTTCATGCCCCCCCCATGTTAACATACATAATATTTAACATTAAAAAATTGCTTTGTTCACTGAGCTATAATAAATAAAAACATCAAAATATGTCTTAAAATTAATTCACTGTGGCATAGAATAAATGTATACTAAAAATGCATATTTATTTAAATGTATATAACATTTTTACACTGTCACCGCAAATCAAACGGTATCTATTTTTTCCTCTTGACAAAATTTTCTGGAAAGTTATGCTTATAAAATTCTAATAAAATGATTACAAATTATATCTATACAATATATATTTATAAAAACCACGAGCTTTTGCAACAGTTTTGACAGACACTTGTTTTAGATTAACACCAACTGAATGATGTGAAACAGTACAGGAGTTGCGATTGGTCCACTAGGTGCGAACAATTGCTTTGTTTAGCAGGTTTTTAGACTGGCTGATGTGTCCCCCCCCCCCTCTGCAGACTGCACACTCCGTGGTAGACCGACAGTTGTCTCGACGACGCCAATCACCCAGTTGATATTTTTGTCTCGTCAAACGAAATTATACCTAATATTTAAAAATTTGCTTTTTTTATAAAATTTGGCACCCATATCTAGCCATTTTCAAATTGCCCCACGTTGGGAAACACTGCTATAGAGAGAATCATTTCGTTACCGATTTTTTCTCATCAAGAGTGAGATTTTAGAACGAATTATAAGCGAAGTTATGCTGTATAATGGATAGGGTTGTTACACACAGCGAGTTCAGACTCGGCTCAATCATCGTCTCCGTCATAACAGCATTGGTGTATTGAATGACCACACCTTTGTTTTTCCGACAAATGTGTAAGCTCTAATATAATTCAATACACTACTGTTATGGCGGCGACGATGTACTAATCGCATCTGAAAAATACGATGTGTGTATAACCAGTATCAAAATGTATTACGAACAAAAATCACTATTAAAATTTCAATCACCCCCCTCCCTTTTCTCTCTCTCTCTTTCGAATTATTCTTCGCCTTGATGCAAATCATTATTTGTAATGATAATTGATCAGATTGGTGGACACCAAACAATATATTTACTGAATTTTGGGGGAAATTTGTTACAAAAAATATGTTTAAAATATTATTAACATGAAAAACAAAAGGCGAAATTTTACATCGTCGTTAAAAATCAAAACAATATTGTTTGACTGGAATACAAGACTGGAAATACTAAGTATATATATATATATTACGAATTTTAGAGGAATTTACAGAAAATGAAATGCATAGTAAAATGAACATAATAATGTAAGACTTCTAAAATATATGAATTATATACCTATAAAAATTTAAAGCTCAAAAATGTTTCAATGAAGATAGTTATGTAAAAAATGTGATTAAAAATTTTTGTGTTCATTAATCTCAGCGAACCAACTAGACATCAAAGACGCTATTACTAAATAAAAGCAGCATCAAATTTTAAGAAAGGGGGGAAATTATCTAATAAGAAGTTAACTACGATCGCCATTGCACAAATTTAATTCAGATTATGAAGATGTTTCAGAATAGAACCAAGTAATAAATAAGTTTGTTAAAGTTACAACTATAATTTTTTTTGGCAGTTTTTAAATTCAAAGAATATAAATTCTTATTTTTAATTATATACTTATGAGAATTTGGTCAATTTTTAGTGCAGCAAATTAAAACGCAATTGAAATTACCTAGTAAACTTCTAAAATTTATAGCTTTGAAAGGCTCTCATGATTACTCTGTCATTTGCTTGACTCTGTTGTAAAATTCTGTCTGTTGCCAATTTTTTAAAATCTTGCTTAAAAAATTTATTTATTTATTTTTGTATTTGATTTCTTATACTTAAGTTGATATTAATGATTGCCCTTGTACTCCCCCCCCCCAAAAAACATTCAATTGTGATAGGTACTTGAGCTGTCCCGTGTTGGTAGCCCACTCTTTTCTGCTTATTATGGCAATTCTTATAACAATGTCAAGGAACTTGACTCGTATAAGTTTTTTAAGTAACTGTTCTGTTAATTTATCTTCCTGTTGCTCACTGTAATTTCACTGTATGTTTGATTTTGAAAATACGAAATAATATTTAATGAAACAATAAAAACGAACTGAAACTTTTTGCTACAATTAAAAACTATCTTTTTTTTAAAAAGCCAAAGATGCAAGAAAAATTTTTACAATTAAATAAATAAATAACAGTCTTTTGAATTTTAAAATGGTATAAACATCAATTTTGAGCTATTATATTTCCAAAATTATTGCAAAAAAAAGCTGAATTTTCCTTTAATTTTTAATTAATCCAACATTTTAATAAAGAATTTAAAAACATCATTCCTCTAAACGTATTTTCTATTTGCGCTAAATTTGATTTTTCTATGTGGAACTATCCGACTTTCAGAATGCCAATAGACAATCTTTTATTATTAGCCAAGACTTAGTTAACTCGCTTAGAATATTGTTTCATAAAGATTCAACTAAATAGCTTATTTTGATCACCCCTCCCCCCACTTTTTTTTAGCACTTACCACTTATGGGAAGAATTGAAAAAACAAAACTTTATACATTCGTTATGGTGTCTGACAATATTATTTTATGAAAAAAATTTATTATTGCTTTCAAAAACAGTCTGGCCTTAATATCTGAGAATCAGAAATTTTAAGGACAGCATCGATTTATTTCAATATCTAAGAATTCTCGAATAGAAATAAAAAAAATGAGAAAGTGTGATCTAACCTGAAATATGATACTTCCAGTGTGTAATTAAGTGTTTCAAAGCTATTCCTGAATTTTTAATTGCCAAAAACAGCTCAATTTCAACTGTTTTTCTCTGGAATGATTGAGGATTTCATAACAGCAGAGTATATATAAATTCTTTGGCTTAAAATTGTGTGAATTTTTTCAGTTATTTATTAAATTAAATTACTTTCATTAATGAAAATCGAAAGACAAATGTACAGAAAAGCAAATGATATCACTGACATGGCAAACTTTCAATTTAGAAAATGTTATAAAAACATTTATTTAGGTGGAGATGTCGAACATACATAACTTCAGGGATTTTGATTTTTAGTAAGATTATATTATTCAGGATGCGCAGATAAAAGATGGTCAAAAATAATGGATTGTATTTAGAAAACCATTTAGTACTAATGAGTACAGAAAACTCATTTATAGGAAATAGCATCAATTTTTTTAATGCTAAACTTTTACCAATTAACCCCTTGACATACGAATTTGTTTTACTTAGATTGTTAGTGTAATTATATGGCACATACTATTTTAAACATATATCGTTATTTTGATTCCTATAATAATAAAACGAGTATTTGAGATGTTGAAGCATTTCTAGGTGATTTTTGTATTTTTAAATGCTTAATTCTGTTCACTTAGTTGTAGACTTAAAACTGAAAATTCAATAATTCGATGAACTTGTCAAGACGTCATAGCATGCGAAGAAGTTAATAAAGTCAGTAGTAGTTTTAAAACGCTCTCTACGCTAGTCACTTGTTGATTGCATATGAGCATGTAGGCTATTGTGCACCTTTAACGACTCCCCAGTCATACAGCGGTTGTTTTTATATTTATTTATTTCACTCGAAGCTTTTTAAAAAGATTACTGCGTACTAATCAGAAATTCTCTTTTTGGATTACTTTAAACATTTTATCCATGAAATATACTTAATAATTTCACAAGATAGGAATTGATACTTGAATTTCTGTATGAATGGTATTCATGTTGAAATTTATTAATCTGCAGAGGAAAAAAAAAAAGTTTATCTTTTTTAATGTCGCTAATGGTGGATGTTCTCTAAGTTCTGCCGTTACTTTTGGATTTCTTTAGCGCATACACTCAATATTAAAATTTTATTGTGCAGTGCACACGGTATTAAAAAAATTATTAATACAGAAAGCACAGTAAGATTATATAAGATTTTATTTTCAGTTCAGAGTCCATTAGCATTTTGATTTAATAATAATATGGAAGACAATAGAGAAGAGAGGCACAGCATTTTTTTTTCAAGTATGTTTTTTGAGGTACATAGCTCCTTAAACTATAAAGTATAAAATAAATAACTTGGAAGTATTCTTGCTGCCCGCAAGTTCGCACGTACTTCAGAAAAAGTTCGTTTTTAATGGTCGCTATCATCCAAATATTCGTGAGAGTTGAATTTTCCAGGAGCGTAAGAATTGCGATTGAAACTGTAAGGTGTGTCGGGCAAACTCATCTTTGAATGGAATCGGGAAGACGCCTGCAATAATGGGAAAATAAATATAGAAATTTTATACAAAAAAAATATTAACGTAGAAAAAATTTTAGAAGATTGGTATCATTGAAAAAATAATTTAAATTTGAAAATGATTGTGTGTGTGTGTGTGTGTGTGTGTGTGTGTGTGTGTGTGTGTGTGTTTTGGGGGGCTATAGTATTTTCAGTAGTCACCAAAAAAAATGTTACAATTCCACTTAATTTTTTTTGTTGTTGTTATCAGAAACAAATTGTGGAATTATAATACATTAAATTAATCTGATTTCAAAAAAATTTAAAGTCGAGTTCTAAAAGAATAAGCTCTTATCTAATGATACAAAAAATTTATTTCAATATTTAAAGGACAGAAAAAGATTATATTTCATCAGGTAATTTATCTATCCCAATTCCATACACATATACAGCTGCAAAAATAAATTTAAAAAAATTATTTTCCAAAAAAAATTTACAAAATAGAAATTAACAACTATAAAAATAAAATTCATCCAATTCAGATTTTTTTAAAATATATTTTGACTTTTAAAGAATTAATTAATCAATCAATATTCAATTTCAAATATAATAGTATTCAATTGCCCACATTAAAAGAGATCTTCATTGAAACCGATCTTTTATAGTAGCTGGATGTTTTGCATGTAGACTATTTAATGAATTAAAAGTAATGACGAGCTATTTTATAAAAAAAAAATTTCAAAACTTTTAAAACTATTGAATATTTAAAAACTTTAAAACCCATTTTGGTCGCCTTTCATTCTAAATATATTTGTTTTTATAAATATTAAAATATAAATTAACTCAATTTAAGAAATTAATTAATTAGGAATTCGATGAATGGAAGAGATGCTGATAATTCAAAGAAAGTAGTAAATAACTGTTTAATAGCATGGGAAAATGCATTTTTCTTTTATCACAATTTAATGTATTAGATAATTAGTTTGTAGAAGTAAACTGTTAATAATTTTAGATATTCTTCCATACATCTACTGGATATATTTCTTACTGAGATTTACTGCACTGTCTTTTAAAACAATGTGTATAACTTTATAGAGATTTGAATATAAAGTAATTTTGTAAACAATTGTAGGATTATTTTATTTTTATAATATGTTTGATATAGCACATATATTGTTGCACTTCTCTCTTCATATTATTATCTTTATTTTTATTAAATTTAGTTCAATATAAATTGAAAACAAAATTTGTAAAATGCTCTCTCAGGCTATATTATATTATATATATATATATAAAATCCATTTTCTAAGAATCAGGATATTACAGTCTATAAGGATTTTAACAATAAATTATATATGATTATGAAAGTAAGTTGTCTGTTTTTCCTTTTCTGCATCTTTATACATATTATTAAAATTGTTTTAATTGAATTTTATTTCCTGCATCATAGAAATTGAAATATAGTTATTAAAACAATGATAAAAGAATAAATTGAATTGGATGGGATAAAGAATAAAAAAAGATGAATGGTTACTTGGTTAATTTCTTTATATCATTAATACATCTTAATTGAATTAAGTATAATTTTATTGGTTAGAACGCCAATAAAGAATATATAAGATAATCGATATCTCAATAAACAGGCAATTCTAATTATTACTGTATTATTTTTATAGTAGAAAGTGAATGAATAGCGAAAAAAAAAAGATTTTTTTTTCTTGTCATTGATATAAACCAATTTTTTTTGGGGGGGGGGGGGGGTTAGAGCAAAGATAAACACGACTTTTTGATTTCTTTGTTTAACCATCTATTTGATTTTCAAACTAATCAGCTTCATTCCAAAACTGCTCATAATCAACATTTATGCATTCAACATATTTTTTATAAAATGATGCAGTAATTTGTTAAGTACTAACCTGAATTTCAATAATTTTGTCGAAGGAATTAAATATGAATATGAAATTCATTTAAACAACTATGTTATATAAGTTATAATCAATAACAAAACTACACAAGTGAATTACAGCATTAGAAAACATGCTTAAAAGAACAACTTTAATCAACAAATATTATAAGCATCAAGGGTAATCAGGATTTTTCTTAAATTAATCCTTTAGAAATAAAAATTGGTCCAGAAAAAGGGTTCAGGGTAAGCAAAAGTTATGTGGGAAATCTTTTTGCGATTCATATATAAAAATCTTATTGGTTAAAAACAACTTTTAAAAAGGCAAAACGCATTGCATAAAAAGCATTAATATTTGCAGGCTTCATTCAGATATAATAACTCTCTCACCTACAACACAAAACACCAACAGTGGGAAATTTATTCATCAGATGCTTTGATTTTGCGTGAAATGGGTTTAGCGATGGGCTGTGTGTGGAATAAAAGATCATTCCTCATGAAGTAAATAATTTGATAATCATAAAAGAAAGAAGTCCAAAATAAGAAGGCATAACATGATGACGAATTAAATAAATTATGAAGATGGCAGGATGTCAGTATGAAAGTATAAAGTAATAAATTGAATATTTATAACTATTATATATATATATATATCAATAGACGAACGAAATTAAAAAAAAAATATTTCTAATGATCAGGGCCTAACTAAGGCAAGGGCATACGGAACAGTTGCCCCGAAACCCACATATGTGGGGCCCCCAAATTAAATAGAAATTTTATTTTACGTTTTCTTTTTTAATAAATGTACCCAATTACTAAAGTAGAAAAGCAGAGGGGGCCCCAACAAAGTTTTTGCCCCGGGCCCCCACTGGGCTAAATTGGGCCCTGTTAATGATGATCATACAAGTAGTTAATAATTAAATTTGCCTATGTGACAGTTGTTTCTGAATAATTATTGATGACGAATTAAATAAATTATTGATAAGAAATCTAAAACTACCTCGCAATTCAATTCCAAGAATTACTGTTCTACTAATATTATAACTTTATTTTTCTTTAATGGCAATTTCTAAAACTTTTCATAGCAATTTCTCAAATTTTTAGAGTCTATTTTTTACTTCTTATCTAACACCTAGTAATAAAAAGTGGATAATTATTTACCGCAGTAAAAGTAAAGTGTAAATACTTACACCTGGACTGATGCCGCGGGAAGCTGATACAGAACTCCTATTCTTGGCTCTCAGTTTGGCCAATGCATTCTCGGACATATCTGCACGCTCTTCAGCATCTTCGAGCTCTTGTTGTACCTTTCGGTATTTTGCAAGGTTCAGGGCTGCAATCTCCTCCTGGAAAAGATATTTTACAATTTGAATATAAAAAATTATGAAAGAATAAAAAAAAAGCATTATTAAGTAAAAATGTTATCAATGGGTCACAAAACTTACGGCCTCCTCAATCTGCCTCTTGTATGTTTTAATTTTCTGTTGGAGTTTATCAACCAGATCTTGCATTCTCTCGTGATTTTTGCGATCCTCTTCCATCTGGAACTGCACCTCCTTGAGTCTCCTTTCAGATTTACGGTAGTTCTTAGAAGCTTCAGAATGTTTCCTCTGTTCATTGTCCAGTTCGTTCTCCAATTCTCTGACCTGAAAAATGTTTTAATCTCATTGAGCTCAGTAAGGTGAATCTGACCAAAACACACCATGCCTCTATCAAAGGTTTTCGAAAATCAATATTCTTTCTTTCTTTTTTTTTTTTAAATTTACCTTTTGCTCGAGTTTCTGAATGATTTTCTTTCCACCTTTCAGAGCTGCAGCCTCGGCCTCATCCAACCTGACTTGCAAATCTTTCAACTGTTGTTCAAGAGATTTGCGCATCTTCTCTTGTTGCATGGCGTGTTCTTGCTCTGATCTGAGTTCATCGGCCAAGCGAGCAGCATCAACCATGGCCTTCTTGGCTTTCTCTTCAGAATTCTTGGCTTCATTCAACATCTCATCAAGGTCGGCCTAAAACAAATAGAATATAAATATGGAAACAAACTGATTGGAGTGTTAGACGAGCATTAGGATTCCCTTCCAAATTTTGGTTTAAGAAGCACAGCAGCTGTCTCAGAAAATAAGTTTTCGCTAACAATTCATATTCAATTTAAATGATTACTATTCCTATTGTCAGTATTCCTAAATAAATGCTTTTCAGAACAATGAGCAAAATGAATCAGTTTCTACAATATGACCATTTTTCTTTCTATTTCCTAGGAATAGAAATATAAAGATCTGAGGTAAACATATGTTGCATTTTTTAAACAGCTGATCATGATAGAATAATTCTTCTCCTGAAAATTACTAAAACTAAAGTAAGTATTATTTTTGTAACAAATAATTCCTTTGGAACATAATTTGCGAAAAAAAAAATATTAGTTTCTAGTTAACTACACTGTATCGAGATATTCAAACCTAATTATTATTTCGTTCAGCTAAATTGTTTTTTATTAAAAGGCCTCTCTCTTTTTTTAAATAGCTTTTTTAAAAATCGTCCTTTTATAACATAGAATTTGATAATTATTGTTTCATTTATTTAATGTTCTATCAATCTAAAAATAATGAATTGAGGAAATAATAATAATTAAAAAACGCTCACGTAGCTAATTAAAAAGAATCAATTTTAATTAATCGTTATGTCTATTTAAATCTATTGTCACTACATTATGTCTAATCTATTTAAATCTATTGACACAATATAATCTATAAAAAGAATAAAATAAAGGGTATGCTTACATGTAATGCTTGCATTTCTCCTTCAAGCTTCCTCTTAGCCATGGAAAGTGAAGCATTATTGGCTGTTAATTCGTTCAGTTGTTCACGAGCTTCGTTCAATTCTGACTCTAATGAGCGTCGAGCCCTATCAGACTGAAAACGAAAAACAAAACATTATAATAAATTTAATCAGCTCTCTTTATTATTCCAAATAAAAATAACGGTTACCCGTAATATTTAAAAAGAAGAAATAAAATATACCTGCTCCAAAAGCTGTCTGCTCTCTTCCAGTTCTCCGTGAAGAGCATTGCAGTGTCTTTCAGACATAGCATATTGCTCCCTTAATTCGTCTCTCGCTCGGATCTCTTCTTCGAGTGCAGCTTGCACTTCCTTCAAGTTGGCTTGATATTTTTTGAGGTTCTTTTGAGCTTCAGCATTGGCCTTATTAGCGTGATCTAATGCAATTTCAAGTTCATTAATGTCACTTTCCAATTTCTTCTTCAGTCTCAATGCTTCTGCCTTGCCTCGAGCTTCAGCTTCTAAGCTGGCTTGCATGGAATCAATAGCTCGCTGGTGATTTTTCCTTGAAAGAAATTTCCATGACATCAAGTTAATTTGTATGTAGAATGAAAAATAAATTAAAGTTCGATAGTGAAAATATCAGAAGACTAAGAATTTGAATATCAATCGATGCTACTTTTTAAAATAAAATTTTTTAAAAGAAAAAGCTATCAAATCATTTTTTATGCAAATGAATGTTAAATGAAGTTTCCTGAAAACAGATAGTTTAATAAATAAATAAGCACAGGTTTAGTACTTCAAACAGTTACAATAAATTTTTTAGTTTAACGATTATTCAAAGTTATGAAGCCACTCAATATTTTTTGAAATAAAATTTTAGAAAGTTATTATGATAATTTTCCTAACTTTTTATAATAGTTTTTGGAACCTAGGATATAAAAATATCTTTAAGGAAATAGATAGCTACCTTGTATTTTCAAATTCTTCTTCCTTTTCTTGTAGTCTTCGATCGATTTCTTGCCTGATCTGCGATAATTCTAGTTGAGCACGAAGTACTTTGTTCTCTTCTTGTTCCAAAGCAGCTTCAGCTTCTTCCAAGGCTGCCTGCAACTCTTCTTTTTCCATCTCCAGGCGTTTGCGAATCTTTTCGAGCTCATGGACACTTCTACCACCTTCTCCGAGCTGATCCATCAAATCTTTGATTTCATCTAAATTTTTTAAGGAAAATGGATTAAATTCTTTAGATATTAGGAACAAGCATTTTTCCCTTTTAGAATTTAAGTAATATTTTAAGGCCTATTTAAATGTTTCACAAGTTTCAATATATGACGCAACATGATAAACTAATTTAACAAACACTAAAGAAGTCATTTATATTGGAGTAATTGTTAATGACGTTGATATGAAGAGCTTTAATTTTTTTGTAGACAGTTACCAATAAATGAAAATGATGAATTTGAATTTAATAAGTGATTATAAATATCTGATAAACATATTTGAACAGAAGTTTGCATCCAAACCTTTAACATCATTTAATCTTAAACTTTAATCTTTAAAATTCTCTTATATTTTAGTAATATTTCTATCACAAATTTTCATTTACCAAGAACTCAAAGTCTGTATATACCATTTAATGCATGTGACTGAAGTAGCTCATCTTGCAACTGATTAGCAAATTTGATTAAAAATAATTTAAAATTATTAAAAATAAGTTTATGTTATCAAATTAAATAAGGCGATAATTTTTATGCTATCCTAAACAAAGATTATAATAGTCTGTTTTTGACTATAATTGTTGAAGTAAAAATGGTTGTGATAATTTAACAAAAATTTATTGAAATCTGGATTGTATATATATATGCATTAAGGTTTATATATGGCTATTACTTTTTTTGATGTCAGAAACATATTTATTCTTTTTGCAGCCAGAAATTCAGTATATTTTCTGAATAATATCATATATTGCATACCTTATGCAGACATATTCATATCTTATGCGATCAAATTGGAATAAGAACTAATTAAGTAATTTTGATATCTAGGGACAGATAATACAGAACTGAAAAAATTGAATCAGTTCATATAAATTTGACTTTAATACCTTGCAAGTTCTTGTTTTCTCGTTTGACTGATTCAAACTGCTCTTGACTCTCCTCATATTGAGTTCTCAGCTTGAAGACTTCAGTGGAATAGTTCCTGCACTCCCTCTGTGAGGCATCAAGCTCAGCAGCTAAATCATCCACCCTCTGTTTCCATTCAGCGACGATCTTATCAAAGGATTTCTGTTTCTTTTCTAAAGCATTGGCAAGCGAGTTGGCCTAAAAACAGTAACATATAAGCATTTTTCAACAGAATATAAATTAAACTACTCTTGCAAAGATGATTTTTTTAAAAATATTTTTTACCTTTTCTACTTCAATAGACATATCTTCAAGTTCACCCTGAAGTCTTGTCTTTGTCTTCTCTAAGCTACTGCATTTTTGATTTAATTGCTCAATAGTTTCATCGGCCTCTTGTAATTTAGCTTGAAGTTTACGTCTAAATTTAAAAAATAAATGTACTTCAGTGAAATTAATTAAAATTTATAGCTAAAAATACTTTAAAGAATATCAAATTAAAAAAATTGTTGCATTAAACATCCAAAATCATAAAGAATTTGTAAATCATTAATTGTTAGTCTTGATTACCTATGTACAATATGGCATTACTTGGTAAAAGAGGGTGAAAGAAAGTATCAAGAATTTTATATAGAATGACTTTTTAATTAAATTAGAATTACTTTAGAATTAATTTTTGCTCCAAATACAAAATTATAATGCATGATTAACAGAACATGTTCACAGTCATTAAATGAGAACAACTTTAAGAACAAAAGTGTGGACATTTTAATGAAAAAATTGTATAATAAATAAGTTATTTAATTATTACTTTTTTTCTATATTAAAACATTATTTTCCATACTTAGAATCTTCTAGCTCCTCTAGACGTGCCAGGCCTTCACTTTCATACTTTGTCCTCCATAGTTGAACTTCAGCATTAGCTTTACTTAATTGTCTTTGTAGATCAGCTTTAGCTTCTTGCTCATCCTCTAATTGCTCTCTAAGCGTGTCTAAATCATGTTCTACATTGCGGAACTTGCTCATGACAGCAGCTCTTTCCTGAAATGAATAAAATAAATAAATTATAACAAAAAAAAGCAAGAAAACCTTTGCTTAGTAGAATTTTTTTTCATGCAAAATGATAGAAAGGGGAAAAATTATTTTAAATTCTACATTTCAATGAAAAATTTTACTATCATTATTTTTAATTTTTTTATTGACTATGTATCAAAACATTAATGATTTATTAAAAGAAAAAAAAAGTAAACAAGTTAAATGTTTAAAAAGTTAATATAAATAACAAAAAGGTAAATAAGCAGAAAAATTAATTTTAAGATGAAAGGTAACTCCCTATAAAATGTATTCAAAAGAAATAAAATGAATAAAAATTATAGTTACTTTTTGATACAAGTTTCTTCATTTTAACTCCTTTCATTTTGAAGTTTAAAAAAATTTCAAGAAATGATGGAAAATTATCAGAATTTACAAAATATAAATAAATATAAATTTTATGTAAACCGAACAAAATATATTTATATGCAAAATGATTTTCATAATTCATTTTGTTACATACTCTGCTCTCTTCGTCAGCTGTTCTCTTAACTTCATCTAATTGCATGGAAAGGGAATTTTTCAGCTTAGTTAGCTGAGCAACTTGACCTTCAGCCTCTTCTAGCTGCCTTAAGAGATCTCCATTTTCAACAGAAAGCTTCTTTTTAGCTTGATCAAAGTCAGCCAAAGAACGTTGAGCCTCATCTAATTTGCCCTGCAATTCCATCATTTGCATTTCCATTTGTTTGGCTTGTTTTTCAGCATTGGCCTGTAAAAATTTAAAAAATCTTTGTAAATAAATATTTCTAGATATCTAATAATTTAATAAATAGTTCAAATAAAATGTTTCAAAAATAATTTTTGAACATATATACTTTATACTCAATCATTCCTATTTTTAATATGTGTTGCATTTTAAAAGATTCTATCAAATCAACAACATATGCACAATAGTTTCATAATGAAAATTGTTCTTATGTTTAAATTGTCTATCAATTTTAGAATACTCTTCAAACAGAAAATATGTAATAAAAATTTAGAAAATTTCAAAATGGCAAGATAAATATGCATAGCATATGTAAATATACTGCATGCAATAATGTAATTAATTCATTATGTAAATATAATGAATACATAATGGCAAAATCCCAAATCAAGTTGTTTTTATACAAAAATTTTGTATAGAAACAACTTTCTTCATTCACAAATTCATAATTAGCATTTTTCAAGTAAAAAATTCTCAGTTAAGTTGCAATGTAAAAGAATGCATCATTAGGAATAAATAAAATTACCTTTTCTTTATTTACATGATCAACACTGGAACGTAAGTCATCTAATTCACCTTTCATTTGAGATTTCTCTTTCTCTAACCTGTGAAATCACAAATAAAATAACAATTAGTAAAAAAGTCTTAGCACAAAACAGAATTAAAATACATCAATATAAATGAAATTATAATTAATATTGATAATCTAATTATCTAAAATATTGAATTGTAATAAATTATTCATACCTAGCTTTGTGTTTGTTTAATTGGTCTAATTGTTCACTGAGTTCAGCAATTACATCATTGTGCTTCTTTCTTAAATTGGACATCACTTGCTCATGCTGAATGTTTGCTTCCTCTAAATCTCTTCTGAGTTTTGACATTTCTGCTTCTCGGCGTTTGTTTAATTCAACCTGTAAAAAAAAGTATAAGAATAACTATTCATTTGAAATATTGTTTTCTAAAGTAAAAAACTACCCTGTATTTAAGAAAAAATATAATACCTGAGCTGAAGTTGCACCACCAGCTTCTTCAAGCCTTTCACTTAGTTCTTCAATTTCTCTAGCTAAGTCAGCTCGTTGTTTTTCAGCCTAGAATTAAAAATTTCAAAAACTAAATAACACAATCTTAATTTACAAAATTATGATAGACTTTATGAAACTTTAACAATTGAAGTTAAAATGCATCATAATAAGAAAGAATTAAATGTTAATTTTAAAATGCAACCAGACAAAAATATATATTTAAAAATTATAATAAATAAAATATTGAATAAAAAATTCTTTTTACAAAAAAAGTCTTATTATGTCTTTGAAATATAATAATATGCAAAATATAACAAGTGAAAATAGGAAAGATAAATAAATAATTGTATGTAAGGAAATATAAATTCATATATAAAACTCTAATTTTCAAAACTAAGAAAAATCCTTTATTCACTTATAAATAAACCAACTCATTTTACCTTAGATCTAGCTTGCCTTTCAGCTTCTAACTCTTCTTCTAATTCTTCTATCCTAGCCTACAATAAAAAAAAGTTCAATAACTCTAACTTGCTAATATTTGCTACAAATATCTAAATTTAAAAATTTTAATTCATATGGCACTTTAATTAAGGAATAAATTATAGCTAAATTGTGTTAGACAAGAGCTCCTTAAATTATAAAAAATTGTTTCAAACAGTTATATAGAATATGAAATACTAGGATATTGGAGTACTTTCATAATTAGAAAAATATTTTTACTTTAATGAAATGCGTTTATTTTTCAATACAGAGTAGATCTTTTTCTTCTTTTCTCAACAATCATGATTATGGAAAAACAGGTTTGAACTAATAGAATTTACGAATCATTATATAAAAAAACAAGCTAAAATTTATGTTTTACAAAATATTTATATAAGCTACATAAAAAATTTTTTTAAAAAAAGTCGAGAAATTCAACAGATAAAACATAATCTAATGTAATTTTTTTAAAAAAAAACAATAACTTGAGTAACATTATTTAGATTAGAAAAATATTCTTATCTGAATTACATAAATTTGCACTGATTACATATCTGAAATTTAGAAAAAGACTAACATAAGAGCTTTTAAATTGTTTTGTAAATATATAATTTATAACATTAAAGAAAATATATAATTTTCCCTAGAGATATTTTAGATGAAATTCCAATGAAACTTCTTCAATGAGAATTGTGTAAATAAAGAATGTAGAATAGATATATGAAATGGAAGACGGAAATATCTATTTTGCATTAATTTGAAAAACTATATAAGAACACATAGTAGATTATTAAAAATTGCAGTTCTTTTACCAAAATCAAAGAAAATTCTAAAATATAACTGTTAAACATACTTGAAGCTCTTTGATTTGTTTTTGCAATTTTGCAACTAGACTTTGTTCATCTTCAAGTTTAGCTGCCAAACTGGCCATCTCCTTCTCTTTTCTAAATTAGAAAAACAATAGTTATTTTCATATATTTAAATGAAAAAAGAATATTATATCCTATTACAACAAATTTTAACAACAATAATCAATCTATTAAAAAAGGGCATTACCTTTGGCTGGATTGTTCTACTTCTTTCTTTGCCTTTTCTAAGTCAGCAAGAGCCTCTTGAGCTAATTTCAAATCTCCTTCTGTCTTTCGTTTCATTTTTTCCATTTCAGCACGGCTTTTCTTTTCTCTTCCCAAACTGTCTTCCAGCTATGATAGAAATAAATAATATAGATTATAAAATTAGTGAAGAAGATTAAATAAAATACTAAATTCATATTTTTAGAAAATAAAATAAATAGAATGTTACAAGCCTTATATTAAAAGGATTTTTCATGGTATATGAAAATACAGACACTATACATCTAATACCCTACATTAAAATCCATTTATAACATTAAAGATGTTTATATTAACAAAACACTATTTTAAATATGTCATGATAAATGAAGATAAGACTTGTAAAATATTACTGTTCTGACAAAAATATTATAAACCATAAGGGACATTAAAAAATGTGGTGAAATAGAAAATCAATTTTAAAAAATTGCAATTTAAGGGAGAGAAATATCAGATAATTATCTCTTCTAATATTAAGGATGAGTATGCTGATGCTGTATAGGTCAGAATGCTTGACCTATAGATACCAAGTTTGGTGCATATATTTTAGAGAATAGGAATGTGCACCTTGAAGCAATTAAATTAATAACAGTTTAAATTGAACAAAAGATTTGGGAGGTTATAATAGCTTTTAAAAATATAGCAATAGAGGAATAATTTTTATAGCATTTTAAACTATTTTTTCATTGATTTTTTGCTAAATAATTTTTTTTCTTAGCTGATTATTTAAATATTTTAAGTATTTTTTACAATAATATATTTTATCTTTCAAGTGAACCTAACCGTTGCATATTGCTACTAACATTTCATCTATTCTTATAACCAATGAAGATATGAAGATTCAACTTATTTTTCCATGTTGAGTACGGTTTAACCTCAGGAATACTTTTACTGAATTTTTCATATTTCCTTGCACTTAAAATTAAGATGTAAGTCAGGATTATGGTAATAATGGATCATTAAAAATTGGTAATATAGTTGGATTTATAAAGATAGAAGATTAGAGGAATGCAAAGTACAATGAATAGAATGATTTAAAGTTTTTAAAATAACATAAATTATATATATATAACAACTTTGAAGTTCAAAAATAGCCAAGGGAAAAAAATTAATTTTTAGAGACCATTTTATATCTAAAAATAATATTAATAAATAAAAACATTCTTATCAAAATTAAATTCCATAAAATTGTTAACCTAACAATTTTAAATGAAGATCTGTTACTAAGAAAAACTGCAGTTCTGATTTTATAGATAATGATCCAAATAAAAGTAGATATAAACAATTAAAAACTAAAACTTACTTCATCAAGAGTTTGTTCCAACTTAATTTTAACTTTATTAAGGTGATTGACTTTATCTTCTGTAACTTGCAAATCTTCAGATGTTTTCTGGAAACATAACAATAAATATTAATAAGAATTTTTTTCATGGTAATTTAAAATATTTTCAGATTGTTTAATATAAAATTTTTTTAAAAAAATAATAGTTACTTGATTGATTTCTTGTAGATGTTTTTTCTCCTTGGTGAGTTTATTGATCAAATCGTCTTGATGGGAAATTTCTTCATTAAGATTTCTAATTTGATGGTCTCGTGACTGCTTATCTTGTTCAGCCTTTGAAGTAATAATAAAATAGTTAGCACAAGTATATTAATAAAAGACACAATAGAACATGTTGTATTAAATATAAAGGATACCTTGTAATGAATAAGAGAAAGATTATCATATTATTTGAGTTGGAAGAATCCTTAATATAATTATATGAATCACAAGAGACAAAAACTTTTATAATTCTTATAATTAATGCATTTATATATATATTTGTGTAGTAATAGCATATCATAATTCTGGTAGATTCAAATGGTTTTGGAACCAAAGAGAAATTTATTTAATAAAAACAACATCTTCAAAATGTACAATAGATTGCTGTTTAATGTGTTTTAATAAAATAGTAATGCATGCAATTTGAAATTTTGATACAACTTTTTTTAAGTAGAAAAGCTGCAGTTCTGATTTTCAAATTAAATAAAATGGTGTTGTTACATCATAATTTGATTTAAAATTTCAAATTATGATGTAACAAACACTAATTTTTCAATTCACAGAAAAGGGATATACCTTTTGTATTGTTAACTCTAAGTCTTCAACTTCTTTCTTTAAAGTATTTAAATCTAACTCGAGTTTCTTCCTAATCTGGGCCATCTGAAGATGAGCATCTTCTTCATGAGTTAATCGGTCTTGTACATCCTATAAATGAAATTTAATAAGTGCCTTCAAATATTGTAATCAGAAAAAGTTCAGAACATTGTTCCATTAAAAGAAAATTTATATTTACTGTAAGTTGGCTAGCTAAATCAGCTTTCTGCGCTAATGCTCTATTTAAACGCTCTTCTAAATCGCCAAAAGTTGCCCTTTCAGCCTCAAGTTGTAAAAAGAGATCATTTTTCTCTTGAAGAAGTTTCACATTTGTGGTTTCTAATTCTTTGCGAACTTTCTCTTCTTTAACAAATGCTTCATGTTCAATTTTCAATTTTTCTTCTAGAGCTCTAAGTTCATCTTCCACTCTTGCAATGCTAAGAAGAGGCTTAACCTTTACATAGAAAAAGAGAATGATTATAAAGCATAAGTAATAATATAAAAAATAGCAGCATCTTTATTTATATATATATATATAAACTTCAATTCGAAAACTACCTTAGAGTACAACTTCCACCATAACCAATTTCTGAGTTGCAAGAACTTGCGTAGATTTCGTTGAATAACAAGTAGGGCAATTCTGAAAGAACAAATTAATAATAAATAACAAATGAAAATAAAACATTAAATCAAGTAATCAGTAGAAAAATAATAAGGTTAAACATACTGCATTAATTAAACATCAGTAAAGATTTTATATCATATCAAGTACATTGAACTAAAAACATTCTCTTAATCTATAGAATTGCTTTTATTTTGTTTTTTTATAGTATCTTAAATTCAGAACAAATAAAGTAAATAAACCCAAAAATTATTTAGTTTCTGTAAATTCATGCAAAAAAAAAAAAAAAAAAATAGAGAAAAAAAATACCTTTGCTCTTGGAGCTTTTTGAATTCTTTCTTGCATTCATACCACCTAATCCAGGCTTGAAGCCATGTAATAATCTTTGCTAATCTTTCATCTCTCATTTCTTCAAGTCTACCCAAAACACCAGCTCTAAAGAATACCTAATTTAAAAAAAACAAACTGAAGTTATAAAAAATTTCAGAGCTTGAAAAATAACTTGATTTTTTTACCATTTTTCTTTATGATTTTAGAAATTAGAATGTTTTATTAAGCTTTAGTCTTTTTACTTTTAACTATTATTTCATAAAATTTCTTTAAAAAAGTCTTTTACAGTAAAGCTTTATTTATTATGACTTTTTTTACCTCTACTCAAAATTCAGCAGAAGTGAGACTGAAAAATAGAATATCTGTAAAACCATAAAATGACAACTCATTTAATAAAAGCATAGAAAAATTAGAAACCAAATGATTGCGGTGGAAACTTTTCTGAATGCATCAATAATAGGAATTTTTATCAATAAAAAATTAGTTAATAAATTAAAAAGTTATACTTAAAACAAAAATAAAAGCTTTTTTTTTCTAAGCATCAGTATTTTTAATGCAGAAAGGAATTGCTGTAAAACAAAAATGAGCTCAAAGACTTGGCAAAATTACTTTAGTAAGTAAAATCAAAAAGTAATATTTTCAAATTTAAAATAAAAAAAAGACAAAATATGTTATTCTGTTTAACTTATAGCAAACATACCTTTGTAAGTCCTAAACGATAGTCAGAACTATCCAGTTTTATTGCTTCACAAAGTTTTTCAGTCGCAGCCTTTGCATCGATGAAGCCATTTGGAAGGGCATTGGGAGCCAAAATGGTATATCTACAGGGTACTATAAATGTTAGATAGAGGACTTATACCTTACATTAAAGGAACTACAAAATTTGTGGTTCAAGCGAATATTTGTCATACACTTACTTCAACTCATTGCTTTTTTTAGTGTAATGTAAAGTTCCGATAAGAAATTTGCATAAAAATAAACACTAAGTTCCACCCTGATATATAATAAGTGATTCAAATACAACCCCAGATAGTTAATGCCTAAAACCCTTTTTGTAATTGCATGTAAAGAAAAGAGAAGTGAAAGTAAAGATGCACTCATAAAAGCTTTGCTGTAGGAGACTTTTTATTACTTATATATATATACTCACTTTTGCTTCGAAGTTATGAAAATTTTGAGAAAAAATATGATTACCAAAGTTATATCTAAA
Organism: Argiope argentata; assembly: GCA_026289955.1. Classification (NCBI taxonomy): domain Eukaryota; kingdom Metazoa; phylum Arthropoda; class Arachnida; order Araneae; family Araneidae; genus Argiope; species Argiope argentata. The sequence continues at coordinate 1,468,543 of JAOUZG010030349.1, read as the reverse complement.
TTATTTTTTTACTCAACTAAAACCAACAACTGAATGCACAGCACAATACAATTGAATTTTATAAAAAAAAAGTCATAGATAAATTATTTAATTTACCTTTATTTTTTTCCTAAATTAGCAATATGAAGGAACAAATTTCTAAAAAAAATTATCTAGATAATTACAATCGCAAATAATTTTTCTTTTAAGATAAAAAATTTTATTCTTTTTAATATAATGCTAAATAATTAATGTGAAATAAAATCAAAAAAATTAATAATAATGCTAATAATACTAATTTATAAAAAGATAAAATATAAATACAAATATGTTAACTTGTTTACTAATTTGTTAAATTTTTTTCAATAATCGTAGTAATATATAAAAATTTATTTTAAAAATTGTTTTAGTAAACTTCATATTCTTTCTTTTTTATACGATTTATACATATATCTATATAATTTAAAACAAAACAACAATATATCCTATTTTTTAATTTAGCAAGATATACTGAAAAAATTACAATAATTAATTATATTTATAATTAGGTATATAAACTAAATAGATAATTAATTCAGAAAAAGAGAGGAGGAAAAGTAAAAAGAATTAACAAAGAAAAATTATATTTTTAAAGCAATTACATACTTACATGATAAATAAAAATTTGTATGAAACTAATTAGAAATATACATATATAAGTTACATTATATATACACAAAACATTTTTGTTGTATTTGTGCTGAGCAATCACTTGTTAATCTAGTCTAAAAAACTATTAAATAAATTTTTGTTTACAAGTTGAATTAATTTTTAATATGTATGAATAATTTATACATGAAACATTAAAATTTCAAAAATTTAATAATGAAAAGAAAGTTAGCAACAAGAAAAGGTTTAGTAGAATAAGAAAGGAATAATTTCATATTTCATCTGTCAGCAGCATTCCTAGGAAAGATCAAGCCTTTTAAGGGAAAAGATATTGGTTACATGCCTTTGTTCTTCCATAACGATACACACTAGGATCCAGGGAAATAGCATCCAAAATCTTTTCAGTTGCACACTTGGCATCCACAAAACCTTTGGGAATTTCATTAGGAGCAAGGATAGCATATCTGAGAAAAGGATAATAGCGTGCAATGCAAAAGAATAAAAGGTTCACAGTAAGTTAGGAAAAGGAAGTGAAATAAAAAATAAGATAAAAGTAACTTCTCAAAAATTTGTGAAAATATAAGATAGCTACTCAGATTATTTGAAAATATTTTATTTCAAATATTCAAAAACTGAAATTCTGTTAATTAAAATTGTATTGCCAAACAGAAAGTTTCTAGAGCTATTACTTACAATTAAAATTTGATTCATATCTAAGGATAACTTTTAAAAATGAAAATAATAATAATATAATAAAATATGAAAAATTTAGACACCAGCTTTTTACATGTTTTTCATTTTTTAAATTAATGTTTAACATTCATGTTATATTAGGAAATTATGTTACTTTTCAAATATATAAAAACAATATTGAGCTTAAATATAAGCAGCTTATAGGTAATATATTTTGTTCAATAAAATTGATTAGTTAAAATGAAAACACAATACATTGGATCATTAACCATTAAATGTTTCATTAATAATTTTAGATTTTTTCCCCATATTTTTGAAAAGAAAATTTAGTTTATATAAATCTAATATTAAATTTCTAACTTCATTATTTTATTTTATTTATTTATTTATTGAGAAGGAGACTTTTACTTATTTTTTACTTAACAAAGAATATAAAAAAGCATGGCAAGTAAAGGGAGAAGAAAAGAGAAAGAATATTTGAAGAAAAGGTAGATGAGATGAAGAAAAAGAGACAAAGCAAGAAATATGGTGGGTTTATGGGAATCTACAGCTACATGTGGATAAGGAATGGGAAAACAAAGGACAACATAAATGAATTCCTTTGGAAATGGGATTGGGTAGGAACATGGGACAGGCACAGATAGGTTACATTCAGAGGATGGGAGGTTCAGGATTTAAGTGAGTAAAGTAGCAGCTGATATAATTCATAGCATGCACTAAAAATATATTATTAAAATATAGAAAGTTAAAAACAATGTGAAAGCAAATGCACTATATGAAAATGTGAATTTAATGTCAATAGCATATATATTTATTAGTGCTTAGTTACATAAGTTACATATTAGTACTCATTTTATATTATAAATGTTTCAAATTTTATATTAAATATTAAAATTTATATTAATTAAACTGAGAAATTTAAATTTAGCAATAAAAAATATGGTTAGAAAAAGTTATATTAATAAAATATTTTTATCTTAATATAGTAATTGCATTAATTTTATATCTTAATTGTTATGTAATCTTGTAGCAAAAGTTCTAGATATTATCAAAATAATAAAAAAGCAAGCATTATAGCAGAATTTTTTCTTGTCTGAACAAGTCCTCCACTTGTTGCAGATTCCTATACGTGCCTTGGTATGTCCCAACCTATAGTCATTTGCTTCTAGTTGAATAGCTGTAAGAATGCATTCTGTGGCTTTTTTTGCATCAACAAAACCTTGTGGGATGGAATTGGGAGCCAATATTGTGTATCTGTAGGTGTTTATGAAATGTGTTATGAAAACAATAAATTTGAAAAATGTAACACATATACATGAAATAATTTAAAATAAAATGGTAAAACATACATTAATTTTTTAGAGTAAATGCAAAAAAAAAAAAAAAATTACTGTAAGTAAACAATTTAAAAAGAAAAATTTTAATTAAATGAAAATTATGAAATGTCACAATTAAGAATAAACATAATACATGAACAATGTAAATGAAGAAAATTTCAGTTCTATAAAAATATATAACAGTATAATGATAGTATATAACAGTATAAAAATATAAACAGATTTCATCGTGAAATGTATCAAAACATGATTAATATACAATAATCATACAAAATTCATTTCCTTCCACAAAATGTATAAACAGAATAATAAATTTAATAAGAAAATGAGAATTTGCATAGAAATTTTTGTGAATTTCTAGAATTCAATGTGAAAATGAATATACATCAATACAAACTAATCAATTTCTATAATTATTGTTACATAAATTTAAGAACATACATTAAAAATTATTCATTATTGAAAAAAAATGAAATAGTTTAACAATATGTAATTATAAAAACCCATAAAAAATTATAAATTTATACTTGTAATTTCTCTAAGTTAAATCAAATCAATACCTGTGTTTAAAGTCAGGATAAACCATTCTATTTGGAAAGCCTTTACGGCAAATACGGATACCTTCCAATACACCATTGCAAGTCAACTGATGCATAACCAAATGTGAATCAATAACACCTGAAATAATTAATGTATATAATATTTCTTCTTCAAAAATGTAACGTCAAATTATAAGAATTCTTATAATATTCAAATTTTAGGCAAATTTAGATCTAATGACCTCAGAATAATTTGTATTGTTAAATCATAAAAAATTTATTAAATCAATTTATCATGAAGTTAAATTAAATTTATTACGAAAGTGTAATTTATATTAACTTAAACTTAGAGGAAGATTTTATACATCTCTTAGGATATTTTTCCTATATTGCATTTAAATAAATTTAGTTTTACTGTTTTGTACAAATATTTACAGATTTCATTTTATTCAAATAAATATTTGTTTAAAAAATTAATTTAACTAAGATTTATATTAAAAATTAATTTTTAAGCAAGCTTTTCTATATTTCTTTTTGATTCTCTTGGCATACATAAAGTAATTAAAATATTTAAAAAAAGACAACTATGTATATATATATTTAACAGTTTCTAAAATCTCCAAGAGAGAAAATGTTTACATAAAACAAACAAATTTTAACACATTATTTTCTTTTGGAACACACAAAAATAAAAAATAAATAAGAAAACAATATTAAGATCAAAATTTGTTTGAAAATGAGAGTAGCAAAAAACCCTCCCATTAATACTATAAAAAATTTTACATCTTGTATTCATATATCACAAATGTTTCATTTTAAATTAAGAAAAATGAAGAAAAATATTAAAAATGATACACATGTTACTACTCTATTCTATATGTTTATAATGTTACATCAATGAAAAAAAATCCTTAATTTGTGAACAAACCAAACAAATATAAAACGTTTATTTATTTTACATATTGAACTTGCTCATTGGAAGGAAGGAATATAAGAGGATATTCAGGATAACGTGGAAAAATTCAGGATGAAAGGGATAAAGAAACATTATCAGCTTGTTTCTATGTTTCAAATGTAATTAAACAAAAATGATCATAGTAAGCAAACAGAAAAAAAGGCGTTTTTTTAAAGTGATATCAATTTCATATCTGGATGAAAGGAGATAGGATTCTGGAAAAGGGGTTTCTCTGGGTGAATCACACTGATGAAAAATACATTGCTTACCTGGGGCTTTCATTTCATTAGGTATAATACACCTTACAAAATGTGGTGAAGTACAATGTAAAGTAGCCATCAACTTGTTCAACTGTTCCTATTATTCAAGTAAAAGCATAAGCATAGCACATGTTAAAATAAAATCACTCAACTTAGTCGTTTGATTATAGATGCAAAGGCATATTAGAAATGAAGGAAAAATTTTACAGGTATAATAAAGCTGAGAAAAAATATTGAAATCGGTTACATACATAATAATGCAATAATTTTATTTAATTATGTTAATATGCAATAAGCAAAAGATATATCACATAATTATGTAAATAAAAAACCTGAAGAAATTTATTGAAAAATAGCATTATTATATTATTTTATTATATAAAAAGATTTGATATTTTAATAAATATATACATATTGTTTAATGAAAAAATAAAATAAGAAGAGAAATGTTCAGCTACATTGCCTAAGTTTTCAAATTTTTCAGATCTAATGAATCTAACATTTAACACAAGCATGTTTACAAACATATACATTTAGGTATGTTTTCTATACTTTTTATGCAATAATTCTTCAAGAATTAACTGAATGTTTATTCTATTTTAAATATAAAAACAACAATAATATTGCCTTTGTATTCTGCCTTATTTTCAACAAGTTTGTAATTAATATCATTATATGTTATTCAATAATTTAGAGAATTATGTTTCATTAAACAATAATATATTACATAATATTTTGGTTTGAAAAAAGGATTTACATAAAAAAATATTTAATAAAAGAAAGAATAAAAATTACATTATAATCAAACTAAAGATTTTATGCTTGCATTATTTGGTCTTTTAATGCTTCAAAATTATTTTTATTTTATTATTGGTTTTTATGTAGTAAATAAAATAATTTATGTTAAACAAATTAGATACACAATTTATTTATTTATTTAAAATATCAAATCTTGCTTATTTTAAAAGAATAATTCAAATTATAGAAAAGCAGCACAAATTGAATTTAAAAGAATGTCTTTTTCATTGATTAAAACAGACACAAACATATAGATTCTATCTAAAAATGCCATTACAACTAACTATTTCATGCAAAAATTACTAAACCATGCATTAATAAGCACAAAGGCACAGGAGAACAAGGTTCACATGCAAAATGTTTTATGTTATCAAAATGAATCTTTCAAGTATATTATGAATTGTGAAAAATTGAAACTTGTCACGAACAATAGTTTATGACTAACTTTAGAAATCTATTTTAATTTTGTTTCTTGGGTGAAATAAGATTTTTTTTTCAAATTGAATTAATATAAAAAATTAATTTCATTAAATAAATTAAATATATATATAAAAGAATTATATTTAATTCATTCCTCTCAATACTGTAAAAAACCACTGTCAGAGTTCTGCATCAAAAATACTGTAAAAATCATGATGACATAGAAGAACTTTGCTTGCTCTATCCTGATTTCAAAACTAATTTTAGATCCTTATAATGTATTTCCCTCTAATTACAGATTATTTAATATTATTATTATTTTAAACTTATTTTGTAATTGTTTCTCTAAAAGTTTAAAGATTATTAAGGATTCGTATAAGCATTAATGCACACCAGTACGGATAAAAGACTTCTATTGCACACATGTAACTGAATATTAAGTGTCATAAGGCAGATCTTCAAACTAGGCAATACAAATTTAATTGACTTTTATGCCAGAAGGTATTAATACTGTCAGAAACTAGCCAAACACATATGAGGATAAGGGTCCCAGAAGAAATCAACACAGAAAATTTTCGTATATAAGCAATACTATTAATATTAGGTTTGAAACCAGCACTTTATTTCTTCTTTATTTTAGTACTTGTGCTAGGAAATAATTTTTAAAATTCCAAATACATAAATTAAACTTTAAAATATTTAATATTCACAATCCATGTGAAGGACTAAAATCAAATTTTTGCATATATCAATTAAAGCATATTAAAGTTTGCATTTTTTTTTCAATGGAAAGATAAAAATATTTCTGTTTTAATTTATGATTTACACAAATTTTTAACTTTTACAAACCTTGTAGAAATTTTTCCATTCTCAAACCATAAAAACAGTTCTTGCATTTCTCATATGATCTCTAATATTTGACACTCCTAGAAAATGATGCATTTATGTCCAATATTTCAGCAATAGTCAGGAAAGGGGATTGTAAAATTTTAATCTGACCAGCTACCAGTTTCATGGACTTTCATTTAAAAAAAGCGATTATATAGTTTTGATTCAGAAATTTTGATAATTTCTTTTGCAGAAATTTTGAAATAATTCTACCAAACACTTCAAAGATGTCAATACTACAACTGAACAGAACATTGGTTAAAATAATTTAATGGAAGACAAAATTGGACATGAAATGCAATACGGCACATGCATGACTAAACCTATATATAAACAGAACATCACATATTGTGCACATCATAGAAGTGTTGAAAAATATAATAACTGACATTTTGGAAAGTTGGCATTTTGACATTTTCAATTTGTTAAAACAAGCTGTTTTGTCCCTAAAGGAAATCAAAATTGCTTTAAATAATTTATCTCTCTGTATGAGATGGAAAAAAGCTGCTCCGGCATCAAATGACAGCAAATACAATCTAACTTATTCAATAAGTCAAATATAGACCAAAAATATTTAAGACAGAAATTCTTTAAATGACTTTACAAAAAGAATTTTTCAAGATAAAAATATAAATTTTACCTAAATATCAGTTATGTAATAAAAGGTGATCATTTCAATAATAATTATCCTTTAGTATAATTTTAAACTTCCTTAATAGCTCCATAACAAGTTGAGCTCCTTCAGATATATCAGTTTCATTTTGTCTACTTCATATTTTGGAATAAAAATAAAATGTCAAGGAAAGTACTATTTAAAAAAAAAGGAAACCTTCATGATACATGGCATGAAATTATGCTATATATATATATCTATCTACCTGGTGATTTAGTTTCATTTGGAATAATACAACGAACAAAGTGTGGTTGTGTTGAACGCAATGTAGTCATCAACTTGTTCAGTTGTTCCTATGGAAAAAAGGGCAAAAAACAACATTTTTTTGGTTAGTGGAAAAAAATGAACTTAGTTATTCAACTAAGTACATAAACTAATAACTACTAAAAATGCACAAGCAAAGAGATAGAAAGAATATGAACTACATAGGTACAAAAAATAGATAAGAAAAAAAGTTTTATACAATGAGTTATTAATAAGAGAAACATATAAATGCAGGCATTTCGGTTTCATAACAGAACTAAAAAGAAGTGAAAAAATACGTTCACAAAAACATACAAAACAAATGCAACTATATGAGTTTTTAAAAAATATATGTGGAGTCAATATGCAAATAATGCGAGTGGAATTTAAGATTCAGATTACATAAAATAATTTTTTTTAATTTAAAAACATTATGAATTTTTTTAATACATACTAGAAAATTTTAATGAAGTAAATATCATTTATTCTAAAAAAACACATTAAAATTTACTTTGTGTAAGGAAAATTAGTTAACTTTATTCAAAATACTTCAGAAAATTATTTAAAAAAATTTTGTAACAAAATTAGATAGAAAATCTTACTCTGTACAGAGCTGATACAGTTTGGAAGCCAGAGCCCTTCTTACGACCACCACCTATATAAATAAATGTATTAATGTTCATATGCATGTACAATTTTTTATAAATAAATGGAACAGAGATATCAATTACTAACCCTTTTTGGGATCGTCAACACCTAAACCAGAATGATCTTCAAAAATATCATTTAATAATTTGTTAGAAGCATGTTTAAACTGGTCCACAACAGTATCATTAAGAGGATCCTTATTTTTCTCCAACCATCCATTGAGATTGTAAGGTACCTATCAATATAATAAAAACAAGTGTTAAAAAAACCCTGCTTTATAAATCTTTATCTATAATCATTTTCAATATTAAATATTTTCTTAACTTACAGTTCCAGCATAATGAACAATGGCAAAATGTGCTTCTTGTTGACCAGGTTTGGGTGGTTTAGGTTTTACAAAATTTGGTGACTTGCCTAAATGATTGGTTTTCAACTTCTCCTCAAATGTTTTGTCGCTTGCCTTAGGGAACATAGATTCTTCCTCCAAAATTGACAAAACACCCATAGGCTGTTAAAAATGATGAAAAACATTAAGTATAAATAAAAGTCTCTTGGTTATTTAAAAATGTAAACAAAAAGAAATTTATCTTTAAAAAAGTTTCCAAGATAAAAACGTTATTATTATTATTTTTTTCAGAAAGTAATTGAGTTTCTCAAATGATATTTACTCTTTAATATAAAGAAAGGTGAAATGTTTTGATTAAACAGCTTTCTCATGTAAATTTGTGCATATAGAGAAAAATTACTTTAATAATACATATAAAATACAAATAAACAATATATTTATAAATATATTAAAAAATTTATTAATGTACATTATTATATTTTTAAAACACTTTTATAAGTATGTAAAACAAACACAGAAAAGGAACTATTATTTTCTAGTCTGTCTATAATTTTTACTAAAATATTAAATGACATATTAAAAACTATTTTGATTTATTCATTAATTTTTGATGAATTTAGATTATCAGAAATCCTATTTACTTTACTAATATATCTTACATGCAATTAACTTTATAAAGAATCTATTAAAAATAAAATTATAAGAAATTCCTTAAATCTGTAGGAAAGCCTTTACTAACAATAGCAATAACATATAATGTAAATTAATTCTATCTTACATAAATACTTTTTAATAAAATGAAACCTATTAAAACAAAAGTAATTAATCAAAATTACATTAATAAAGAATCAGCAAAAAGTATCATAATTTTAGAGTTAGCAGCAGTGCAGCAAAAGCATTACCTTCTCAATTAATTCAATACAAGCTTGCAAATCAAGTCCAAAATCAATGAAAGTCCACTCAATGCCTTCTCTCCTGTACTCTTCTTGTTCCAGTACAAACATATGATGATTGAAGAATTGTTGCAGTTTTTCATTTGTAAAATTGATGCAAAGCTGTTCAAAACCATTGAACTGCAAATGTATGTGGCATTAAGCAAGCAATTTTTTAAAAAGCAAAAAAGCTGCAAGGCATAATAAAAACTGGGGGAAAAATCATTTTCAAAGCAATAGCATTACCTGAAATTCATTTTTATGTAAGTTACCGCTTTGTTTTAGGCAAGCAACTGTGGCATTTTTGCATTGAAATGATAAATAGCAAATCAGTTTGGAAATTTGCATAGCTTGGAAAAAAGCCCACAAAAAAGCTCTTTTTGTCCACCATATTCATTTGATTTATGGCAGAACCCATTTGTCCTACCTTTTCAATTAAATCTATGCAAGCTTGAAGATCTAAACCAAAATCAATGAATGTCCATTCAATGCCTTCACGTTTATACTCTTCTTGTTCCAGAACAAACATGTGGTGATTGAAGAATTGTTGCAATTTTTCATTTGTAAAGTTGATGCACAGTTGTTCAAAGCTATTGAACTAATTAGAAGAAATTTTTATACTGTATATCTTGAACAAATATTTATACATTTTTAAGTCAAGAAAAATACTTAAGGCTATTAAAGTTCAATAATAACCAAATACAGAATCATATTTGCATATGGTTGCAAATATTTGTCATTTATATAAAGAAATTTTTAGGATATAAAAATAAAATGTCAAAATAAAAAAAAAGATCTTTTTTAAAAAATAACTTTAAACATTTATTGAAGAAAAAAAGTTGAAGAATTTCTTAGGAAGTTAAAAGAAATTATATAAAAACTGCAAAAGGATTACACAAATCATGAGCTTTATATTGAGTTAATTTTTAAAAAATGACTCAATGAAGACAAATATAACTATTTTGACCTTCAATTCAAAATGCATACTGAAGTTTCAAAAAAGTTTTTTAACTATGATAATGAAAAGAAATTGTGACAGGATATTTCCATATACATTAATAACTTTAATATTAATAAAAAAGATTATATTTCAATCTAATTTTTTGTATTTTTTTTAATTCTATAACAGAATAAATATAAATACAATTTTTATGTTACATTTTTTTTTCAAAATAATAATTTAAAGTTACAATAAGGTATAAAAAAGTTTTCTTATTTAATAATTCAAATGTCCATCTCAATATTATGTTTTTGGATTACTTATTGAAAAAAGAAATGAAAAAGCAAATTTCTCAATACTTTTCTTTTATACTACAGCATGCATTATTTTCCTTTATCCTTCCTTTACTTTCAAGAATGGATAAAATTATAAATGGATAATAAAACCCATTTTTATGTAGAATTGAAATAAAAATAAATTTTGGAAAATTAAAAAGAATTTTTAAGATTAGAAGTGTATTATTATTTAAAAAAATACTTAAGAATTAAATATGTTTGCAAGATTATTGAAGATGAAATAATGAAGGACAGGAAAAAAATAATGTCCAGAAAGTTATAATTTTAAAATATATAAACCTTAAAAAATTATTGTTTTTGAAAATAACAATATTTTTTATGAATATGCTTAGAGAGAAAAAGAATTCAGAAATTCAAACAAAACTTTGAAATCAAGATAAATTTATTGAGCTTAAATAACTATAAGCAAGATATAAAGCAAAAATTTTATGAAAGATATTTCAACTCTTTAGAAATACTATAAAAGTATGATTATAATAAAGAATTGAATCAGATTGCCTGATATAGAGGTGCAAAAATATAAATAGTGTATCATATTTAGAGATATTAGTATAATATGATTCATTTTTATAATTTTTATTGAAAGTTAAAAACTCATTTTTTTATTTTACTTTGATGAGAAAAACAAAGTTTTGGATAATAAAAAATATTCATACTTACATCAAAAATTTCAAAACCTGCAATATCCAAGACTCCAATAAAATGTTGTCGTTTTTGCTTGGTATCCAAAGTTTCATTTACCCTTTTGACTAGCCATTTGAAAAGCCTATCATACATGGCTTTTGACAAAGCTCCAACTGAATACACTACCTATAATATAAGAAATTTCATTAAGAACATATAAATTAGTCCATAAATATTCTTTTTAAATGTAAAAAAATTAATTTTTCATCAGCAATATATACATATATCAAAATTATATATATCAAAATCATAAAATACATTTCATTTGTTTTTCTGCTTATTTATAAAAGAAGTATTTTTATATTCAACAGAAATCCATAGTTAATAATATTTATGAACCATGAGAGAAATATTGTATTATTTATATAAAATCTACAAAATCAGTTATATTTTAGGCTAAGATTTGTCACAATAAGCATTTAAGTGTTAGATATATATCAGACTTTTACTTTAGTTTTGATATAATCCATATACAATATTTATAATTATGCAACAATAATTATATATATATATATATATATATATATATATGACTTTAAATTCATATTTTACAAAAAGCCAGATTTGAGAGATTTCTGAAAATTCTACAACAAATATATCTTGCCTGAAGCAAAAAAAGAGTAATTTTAGATTGTTCTGCTTATGTGTGCTAAAGTGATGAGTGTATGCCCTTACTTGTTCTTTGTTTCTACCTTGAGTCACAAGTTCATTTCCAACTTTGATCTTGGGTTTCAGCAAGTTCTTATAAAGATCAGCTGCATTAAGTCCCAATAAATGTGCTACTTTTTCACCTGCTTCGGTTCCATCAGCTTCGGCTTGTTCTTCTCGTGGTCTCTGCTTAAATTTTAACTCACCAAGATGCATTACAGAAGCAGTAATCTTGTAGATATTGAGTTTTTCTTCATCAGTGAATCCCAATACATCAAAGCCATTCTATATTAGAAATATAATTTTAGAACAAAATTTTTTAAGTGCAAGGAATATTTATTGAAATTAATTTTGATGTTTATTATGTGTCATTCATGTCAAAATTTATTGAATAAATTAAATGTTCAGAAGAATAGTAATTTGTTGAATTGCTTCTCTTCGTTTGCTTGAAAGAAAAAGAAAGTTGTAAATCCAGATTCTGATTAAAATCTTTATAAAATTATATCTACAGAACATGAAAAATGGAGCTATTAATTGTATTTGCCGCTATATTTACTTTCGGAATCATTCGTTAATGTTGATTGGTTGATTTCTCATCTGCTCATTGCAATTCTACTCCTGAACACGAAGTGTAAATAAAATGGGACACAAAAGCTATAAGGTTTAAAAAATTAATTTGTTAATTTTTATTTCTGAATTTATAATTAATCTGTAAATGTTACCTCAAATGGATTTTTTCTTCACTGTTCTGATAATAGCATATTCGATAAGATTTTTTTCTTTTTGTTGTGGCAAATCGTTTTTAATAGAAATCCTGAAAACGCAGTCCGAGGTGAGCGAAAAATTAACAGATATTCACATCTACAATTTTATTGCAAATAGTTGATTTCAACTATTGTGAATTTTTTCTGAGAATCGATATTCATTGTAACCTGAAATTCGACACTCCCTCGTAGTGAGCGATTTCCCATTTAGATAAATTCGCTTTTCATATTTCAGGAAAAGCTACAAGCATGGAAAGGGTAATTAATTTTTTTCATCTAAGGATTTTTTTTTCCTTCTTTTTTCTTTCTTTCTTTCACTTCAATTCTCTATAAGATAATCTTAAATAGAGGAATTCTGAATCTTTTTTTCCCTCATGAGCCCTTGTAAGCTTATTTAATGATATAATATACGAAAAAAAATATGTAAATACAGTTCATTAAAAAATAAACCTGAAAATGTTTTTTTAATTATTATATATATATTTTATAGAATATGGTTGAAAGGTTGATCTGCAATAATCTATATTAATCCGAATAAAGGGATGAGATTGAAAGATTACTACGGAGCTGTGTGCTTAAGGATTATTTTTCTTAAAAATTTGGGAGCAAATGCATACCATCAGAACTAAAATATATACACATTTCTTCGTGTCTACAGAACCATGCCTATCTTCCAAACTTAATCGAAGTAAATAAAGTTTTCAACAAAGGAATCGTCCTGACTTCCTATTTAAATTAAATTATTCTATAATATTTTAAAACCAAGTCCATAATTTATTCCTGCTTTACACTGGGGTTTTAGCTTATTATTATCTGACAATTCTATTGATAAATTTTATCATTCCTCTTTCTTTAGATTAACTAACAGCTAACGAGTAAAACTTGTTACTCGTTAACTGTTCTGCCCCTATACTATTATTATGTTTTTTTTTAATTTGAACTTAGAAATTTTAAATTACTCTATATTTACCAACATACATTGTCTAAGTTTATGTATTAACAAATACAGAATATTTCCGCCATGTGAATTTTTCATAATGGCTTTTCTCTTTAATTTACTGCCAATATGTTGCATTATATAGCATACAAAGATTCACATTTCTAAATTTAATATTTTTAAGGACTTTTTTTATTAATATAGATATATTTTCATTTCGAAGCTGATTGAAGGATAAAATTAAATCACATGAAATTTTAACAATAATTGAAATTTTTTTTTATTTTGCAAAGTTCAGTTCAGCGTTGCCTACTTTTGCATCGTATTAATCAGTAATGAAATATTATAGTCTACTTTCAAAGCAATATTTGCTTGAGTAGCATTACATTATATTTAACAAGTTGTTTTCAAGTACGTGAAATTACATATTTTAAAGAATGCTTATATTCAAATTCTATTTGATATTAAGTAATTTTATTTGTAATAACGATTATAGATCTAAAAATTAGTATGAAAATTAAATTCTCTTTAAATCGGTTCCAATTTTTTGTGGCAAAAGAAAATAATATTAGAGTCAAAATAAAACATTAACAGAGAGTTGATTTCTTGTATTGTTTTTTTATATATATATAAAATGCTGCTGAGCGTTTTATTTTTCTGTAAAAATTCAGAACGTATCATAAATTATGCCAAATTTATATCATTTTATGACTGCCATTTAGAAATGATTTCATTTGAAAATTGCTTTCGGTATTAAAAATTTAGTTTCAAATACTTACGTCAGTAACCAACATATCTTCACCATCATCTACTCCTGGAATATCTGTTTTACCTTGCGACACAAAGTGATAATCTCGGATATTGTTCGAAAGAAGAACTTTTTCTGTAATGGGAGGAAGGTTAAACTAATAAGGAAGTTAGTGACAAGGTGGAACAAAGGGATATTCGGACATTCCAAAACTAGAGTTATTCTAATTTGTTAGAATGTGATAGGTTGCTTAAAGTGTCTTGCTTTTCAAATTTTTGTACAAAAGAAATTCCTCCAAGTTTTTAAAAATAAATTGTAAAAAGCTTAATTTTTTAAATTCTTTTTTTAGAATTTAGTGGCTTTTATCAAGAATAATCAATAAATATATTATAAATGTTATTATATACTGGCTCGAATGGTGCAGATTTTAAATTTGTTTTGTAATGCTATGGTTAAAAGATTAAACTTCAAAATAAGAATAAGATGAAAGAATTGCATATAGAGCAATGCTTTACGCATGGCTTCAGATGATATGTGAAGCATTATAAAGCCAATGAATAGCAATATGTAAATTATCAATTATCAGAAAAAACGATATTTATTCATAAACCAGTGTGGAAATAGGCAGTTACCAGATAATATATACAATAACACTGCTACTCACTGAGAAATTACGAAAGACAATCTTACTACGCTGTATAATATCTTGGGATTGAAGAAATAACTTTTACTCCACGGAATTAGTTTCCTTATATCTATTTGTAACATAATAAAAATCGAATGGATATTTTGTTTCCTACTCAACATCTGCATTATACACTGAAGGTAATCCGTGGATAATTTGCCAATTCGAAGCCTTTCTTTTCTTTTTTTAATTCCCTAAAGAATAAAACATTTTGTTTTTCCTTGATAAGCTTTGTTTAATGAAGCGAAAAGACACAAGAAGAGAGGTTAGTAATGTTTAAAGATCATGCAATAAACGCCAGTAAATTGACTGACCGTTTCCTGGAGGTAAATAAATTACATACAATATATGTTACATTTTAGATTTCAAATATGAAATTCGAAATCTAGATTTTCATTCTATGGAGCAAGGGTAAAGGGGGAAAGGATCTGTAAAGGGTTAACACTGAACAGAATTGTAAATTAGAATTCAAAATAAGATTTTGATTGGATGCGAGAGGAACTTCTTATAAATAAGAAGAAACTACTTCTACAAAGGGAGGTGCGGGTCTAAGATGGGAGAAGGGCTCTCTTGAGGATGGATATTAGGTTGGGAATCACCAGAACGGATAGGGACAATTACGCTTTAGGTACTCACATCAGTTAATCTCATTTCTTCAGCATCATCCACCCCTGGGATGTCAATTTTACCCTGGGACACGAAGTGATAATCGTGAATGTCATCGCTGAGCAGAAGTTTTTCTATTGTAGCAGATGAAGAGAATAAAGCGTTTAGTAGAAGAATTGCAAATAGAGGCTGAAGCATTGAAAATAGAAAGTAAGCTTTATGAATGAAAATGGTATGTAAATATAACTTGATATCAGGAATAAAACTATTTTACACAAATAAAAGTATATAAATTGCTTAAAACTAATTGTGAAATAATTTATATTTTGCAATAAAAAGAGTATAAATTAGATTAAAAATATGTTATAATGTTTCATCATTTATATATTATATATTATTATGGGTTTAATTATTCTTATTTTAGTATTTTGTATTATTACAATAGTTTTTAATTCCTTTATTTCAAACGAACAATTTATTTGTTTCTTTAAAAAATATATACTTTTGTAAAAAAAAAAAAAATTTGCATAATTTTTAAACCATTATTTTGTAAAGGGAATTATAAATTTTTAAAGAAAAATATTTAAATTTATTAAGTATTATTTCCAATAAAAATAATATTTTTATTGAAATATAAATTATATTTATGTAACTTTTTGTAATTTTGTATAGGTTTTTTTTTCAATTTCAGAAAAAAATAAAATTTACAAAATTATACCTTTTAGATTCTTTATTTTACCAGACATGATCTGGTAGAAAATATGGTACGAACGCTCCAAAGGCTGCTGAGATATCACGCGAGCCTTTTCTAATAAATCTAAAAGAAAATAAAAATATATTGTATAATTTTATTTTTAATATATTACGACACTTCAGAAAAAATAAATGATATTCCTGAAATCAGAAAACGAAAGAAAATACTAATCGACAACGAAAACAATAAAAAAAGACTATAAACTCACAAGTCTCAATGTCGGCACCAGCAAGTTTTCCCATTGGTCCGAAGTGGATTCTGATGAATTTACCCTATAAAAAATATATATTAAATATTTATTGCTTAATAAAGTTGATTACTCTGATATAAATATTGATATACGACATAATCAAACGTTATCAATAAATTTTTATGTATTTTTTGTTATAACATATATTTCTTCCATATGTTTCTAACTAAAATAAATCGAATATGTTTTGATAGTTCCAAAATATACGGATTATCTATAAAAATAAATATATTTTTTTTCACTTACGAATCTGGATGAGTTATCATTCCTCACAGTCTTGGCATTACCAAAAGCTTCAAGAACAGGGTTGGTTTGAATGACTTGGTCCTCTAGATTTCCCTAGATAAAATTCAAGAAATACATCCATTTCAAAAGTTTAGCAAATATTTATAATTTTTCAAAATTATTTTATTTATAATTTTAAAACAAAAAGGGAATTTATTTTCAGCAGATAACAAATAAGAAATCATACTATGGTTTAACTTTACCTTTTTGGAAGCTTCCTTGTCTTTCTTTTCCTTGGAAGACTTTCCGACATTGGCGAAATATGCAATTACTTTTTTAGTGTTTTCAGTTTTTCCAGCGCCAGACTCTCCTCTGTAAACAAAGTATTTTAAAACTCAATGAAAGAAATTACAGCCCTTTCTGTTATTTTTAAATGTTTAACAGATGAAAACTAATAGAATTTTATATTTGAAATAAGGAGTGTTTATTTCACGATAAATTTTGATTTTTAAACGTAGATTCTTGTATTTTCGATTTTCGATAGTTATTTTCCTATTATATTAAAGAGCAGATATAGTATTTTCTCTAATTTATTCAAGAAAGTTTTGTTTTCATTTTTAAAACATGAATTCTTTTCTGTTTTTAATTTTCGGGAAAAGTGAAAACGAAACATACCAAGTGCAAAAAGTGAAACCAAAACAAACCTTTTCTTGAAAGAAAATTTTAATATTTAACCAAAAAAAAAAATCAGAAAACTTTTTATAAGAAATTTTACTCATATAAAACAAGCAATAAAGCTTTTTTTAGAATATGCTGTAACATAAATTACAAAATATCTAATCTTTAAAGTATCTCTATCAATATTGAAGTTAGGTTAAATTTTAATAAGATAAATTTTTAATCCCTTTTTTTCTTAAAAAAACACCAGTGTAATACTATAATTTCTTTTTAAGTTGAAAGTTCGTTACAAATATTTTTATAAAATGTCCAGAAGTCAACTATAGGCTTTGCTAATTTTATAAAAAGATAAAGATTTATAACTTACGTGATCAACATGGACTGATTTTCACGATCTGAAAAAAAAATGTATTACGTTACAATAATGAAAGCACAAAAATGTTCTCAAATAGACATTTTAGTTATAAATTTGATTTTTAAAAAGTTGAAATTTCGCTTTTAAAAAATTACATTGATATAGAATAAAATGTGTATACGAAAAAAAAAATATTTAAATAAGTAGATTTGTGCAATTTATTTTAAAATAATTTTTACAGAACAAATTTCAAATATTATTACATGTTAGTAACTACCGATTTCGACTGAAATTCTGAATAATTTAAACAGAACTTACATAAAACTTTATTCCTCACATGCTACATTTTTTAGTTCAAATTCTCTTTCACATTGTAATAGAAAAAAAATCTTAATGTATCTTTTTAATGATGCAATTTTAAGTCATTCTGAATAGCTCAAAAATCTTATTAAGTGGTTTACGATTTTATTATTATTATAAGAATAATAATAAGAAGAATAAAGTTTCGTCAAATAGGGATTCTTTTAAAATCATTTTTTTAATTACTGCTTGATACAATCAAATATTACAATTAATTTATTTATTTGTGTTATTATGGATTTTCTTTTATTTTTCGTTTGCCATCTACTCATAATAAATAATTATCATAGAAACTGAGAAATTTCTTTATGAAATTTTAATATTATTTACTTAATGCAAAAAAAATAGATTTAATATTATTCACTTCTTAAGTCTGTTTGTGTTGTATAGAAATAATAATTTCATAAAAGCTTTGTTTGATGAAGAAAATATGCTCACTTTGCAACATATCATTGTATGATCCGTCTGAAACAGCGAATATGTGTGGAGGCATCTCACCACGCCTTTTTCCCTTGTACATCTGAACCACGCGGTTAGTGTAAATGGGGAAACGTTTGTATGGATTGATAGCGACACAGAACAAGCCAGAATATGTCTATAGAGAGAAAAAATGGAAGCAAAATATATGGAGATATTAGACATTTAGAAAATTGGATTCTGCATTTTTGTAATAATTTAAATTACTACAAAATCCGTTGTATTAAATAAATGCTTAGGTTGTTTAAAGAATAGAGTATCTTAAATCTTTTCTAATTTTTGAAAGTAAATTGTTATGACTTTCTAAATTTTTTTAAAATAAATAACAAAAAATAGGACCCTGCAATTTTTTAAATAGCAAAAATTTTAATTTAATACATTTCACAAAAATATAAATAAGCTCATAAGAATTCCTGTCATTGGTCATATTATACCCATTAAAGAAAACTGTCATCTTAAAGATCATTTCTTCTAACAAAATTAATTACATATACTGATAATAATTTTACACGAATTTAGTAGTATAATTGGGTTGGCTATGAATCTACTTTTAAAGTAAAAATAATATATTTTATAATTATTTAAATTTAGGATCTATACTTTACTTTTTTTAACTGCTTATTGCGTAAAGTTTTTTTCAACTCGTCACCTATTTACTATGAATTGCGAGATAAATAATAAATTGTTGTAGAAGAGTTCTTTTATTTCAGCAGAAATATAGCAGTATGTTGGTAATTTTATTCTTCTATTCTTCGCACGAAAATTATAAATTAAAAATAATATTGCTTGTGACGATATTGAATAATTCAAGAGAATTGAATCCAAAGTCTCTAGAAATCTATTAGGATTTGATCGTTAACTTATGTATAAAATTGCAACCTCTTTTCAATTTTAATAAAATAATTATAAATTAAACTTAAATATTTTGGCGTTTTAATTTGATATTATGTTATATAGGACAACAAACAAAACAGTAATTTATAATTGAGCTTAATTCATTCGAAACAGGTAAACTTTTTAAGGAATTTGAAATAAATGAGCTGATTTGTTAACTATTTCATCATTAGACAGAGACTTTATAGAATTGTTTAAAATGTTATAGATCCTTGTTTTTGATAGTTCGATTCTCCCCATTTTTTGGTCATCCAAAAAACAGGCAGAATGATGTAGTTGTTTGTGACAGACAGGAGTTTCATAAATGGAATTGTAAATAGTGCAATAACATTAGCAGCAATACTCATAAAACAAACAATATAATAACAATAATAAACTCCTAAGAAACTTTAAATATAAAACAACATGCATATTGATATCAAGACATATAAGATATTTCCGAAAATAGCCTGGTGCAATTTTGATTTCAAACATTTCAAAGAAGGCAAGTGATAAAACTCATTCGTATAACATTCCCTTTACCTAAATTTAAAACATATAAAAATAAAAACAAAAAAATAAAAACAAATGTTTATTGTTTACGTGAGAAAGTAAAATCAGTTCGTTGATTTTTCAAACATGAATTGAGATTCGTACATTTCATGAAAATAGATAGTAAAATGCCAACTCTTCTTTCTAAGACAGTTAAAAAAATGTAAAAAATATTCAAAAGTATAAAATACTAAAACAAAAAAGTGTATCTGTATTTAAAATTTTTTCTTTTACCTTCAAAAAGTATCGTTTGGCAAAATAAAAAGTATATAAAGCATAAAAATTATTTAGTATTTTTCATGCACAAATGAAAAAAAAATGTCAAAAATGTAAAGTTAGAATAATAGGTTGCTTTTAATATTCTTATTTTTTTTGTAAAAATATAAAAGTTTACAGCAGTTTGTGGCGAAATTTTTTACTTTTTTGATGATAGGTATTGTAGATTTTATGCACGAAACTCTTTATACGTGATCTGTTTATGACGATTAGGAACTTAATTAGAAGATTTGTTCAAAAATATTTTGCATGTAATTTATTTATTTTTGCCAACAAAGTAGTCCGAATAGTAAAGTTAATCAGGTAGAATATTTAAAATCGGAACATACTTTAAATGCAAATTATTAAAATATTTTTAGTGGTATCTTTGAAAAAATACACGGCAAAAATGTACAAATTCTAAAATTACAGAAAGACCTTTTTTCAAAAGTAATTTTGTATTAATACCTTTTACGAATTTATTTGATATCCGTTACTAAAAATATTAAGTTTCAATTTAATTGCTTTTAAAAATTTAGGTAAATTTATTTGAAGGTCAACATTAAAAATTGAAATATTTAAAAATAATAAATAATTGATTGAAGCGTCTATGCAGTCAAAAATATCAACAAAAAAAATCAATGAAAACCAAAACAAAGTGGTTAGAAAAAAATGTTAGCAGTAAAAACCAACGTGAAAAAAATGTTAGAGGTGAGTACAAAATTCTCCATGCAATACTTACATAGATGAGTTTGGCATAATATCGTTCTTTTAAATTGTAAAGTACGCTAGGATCATTAAGATAAGTAAGATTCGACATGTCTTCCGTTTTTTCATATTTTGGAGGATTCACTTGTTGAAGTTGATCTTTTTTCACTTGCCTCTATTTTCAGTAAGGACAAAGAATGCATATTAGAATCAAAATGAAATAAAAGATTTGAGAGACGGCATCATGAGCTTTGCTTATAAAATAATCGAATTAATGAGAAAAAGAACAGTCCAAGTCTAAATTCTGCCTTTCTTGTGTTCTATTTATGAGTCTTTGGGATAAATGCGGATAGAATTTTGGAATTGAACTGTTCTTCTCATCGATTCTATTTTTCTGAACACCTCATTCAAAATCTTTATTTTTCAAAATTTCAGGAAAAAATGTGATTAAAGCGCGTACTTTTACAACAGTGATATCAAAAAACCCCAACTGAATTAGAATATAATCTAGAAAAAATTAAACTGCCGGAAAAATGCTCCTCTAATACAATATTTGAGATAAACTCAGTCGCAATGGCAAGATACTCCTTGATTTTATACAGGATAGGCTGAAGCAGCCACATCATAAGGCCGTCTCTCTTTCGGTCACTTCCGTGACCGAACATTTACTTACATAAATGAGATTACAGTTGATATAACGATCTCTAAGGTTGTGCAAGACGCTAGCTTCATTCAAATAAGTCAACGATGACACGTCGTCACATTTCTCAAACTTTGGTGGATTCACCTGCTGTAGTTGCTCTTTTTTCAAAGTTCGCTGCGGAAATAGGCACAATGAATTGAAATTTTTGTAGAATTGGGAAAGAGGAGACTTATAGGTTTATGTATCTTTTGAAAAAGCATGATGAAAAAGAAAAAAAAAACTGCTTGGAGTTAAATTATTGAAAATCCGAGTCCTTGAAACTTAATGATGCCGTAGGCAATAAAAATTTCAGAATCTGCTTTTTCTATCCAATTTTTAAAATCAAACTTTTTTTATTGATTTTAATTTAATCTCTATTTTGATAGTTTAAGTCGGAAATTTGTACGAATTGAAATAGTAAAACAGTTATTTTCACAGAATCTGCATTATTTTAAAGAAGTTTAACGTTGTATGAACAATATATTGAACTTGCTTTTCTAATAACCGAATGGAGAGTTTTCTACAATAAAATTATGTAATAAAAGCCTTAACTACTTTTACAATGAATGAATTGCAAATAAACTTCATATTCTTCAAAATTAAATATTTTTGAAAATTCATTTTTAAATACTGAATATTTTTTAAAAAACTTGATTCAAATAGAATCAAATTCTACTGTAGATAATGGTTTTGAAATAAGTAAATACACTAGTTTTACAGCAAAAAATGTTTTTTAATGCAGATTTATGGAATCGAATTTTATTTTTGGGGAAGAAATTTTATTAAAAATATGACAACATCAAGTTTATTTTATAAATCAAGCAATCATAATTTAAAAAAGTTTACTTAAAATTCTTTTGAACAAAGAAATGCGTCGAAAAACATGAAGTTGAAATATAAATGACAGAATCACACTTAGAAGCAGTGAAATTTCAGTATCAAAATTAAATGAACTGAACTAAACATTTTTATGTGATAATGGATAAGGTGAAATAAAAAGATGATATTAAGTCTTTTTTATTAAAAAAGAAAAAAAAGAAATATATTTTTTAAAAAATAGGACTCAAAGAATAAAAAATGTAATCTGCATCCAAATAATGCAGATTACATTTTTATTCTTCTAATGCAGATTACATTTTTATTCTTCTAATGCAGATTACATATTTAATCTGCATCCAATAATCCCTTTAATAAAATAATTATATCCTGATTGTTAAGAATATTAAAAGATTGTTTAAGACAAGATTTCTCTTACTATGGAAACTGCATCAGTAAAGTACAACTTTTACAAAAAAGTGATTTAAATGGATGATAAATATAAATAGAAAATTTATTTTAATTTTTATTTTTCCGTCACATATAATTTTTTTGCCATTTTTGTACATCCCTCCTCTTCAACTGATGCTCAGAGGTCAGGTGTATGATAGTTATAGTTCTATGATAAATATTAAATTATATGTAGCAAAAACAGGCTCATTCGTCTAATTATTCCACCATCAATTCTAACATATATTATTACATATTATTTAATAATTATTCGTTGTAAAGTATAATATATTTATGTTTATGATAATCTAAGTGTTTCATTTACGAACGTAGTTTTGTTATTCTTATTTATGTAGTGTATAATTTTAAATACTTGAAAATTCCTTATATAAGAAATATAACGTTTGTTTTGAGTATTAATTTTCAGGGAACATATTTTTAAACAGATTTAGTGCAAAAATATTTTTTTAAATAACTGATAAATTGTATCAAGCACAATTATTGCGTAGAGAACATATCAAGATTTGTTTGAAAAATATTCATTTAATTTTAATATCCATTAATTTTATAAATTAAAATGTAATAATACACATTTCAAATGTGTTATTTTATGTTTATAAACATTCTATTTATGACATATTGATTTTGTATTAGAAAAATGTATTTACTTCATACATTTTTTATTCTTATTTCTGTAGAGTATAATTTAAATATTTGAAAATTCTTTTTATAAGAAATATAACGTTTATTTTTAATATTAATTTTCATGGACATATTTTTAAACTGATTTTTTTAAACCCTGTAAATTGTATTGAACATAATTATTGCACAGAGAACATATCAAGTTTTGTTTGAAAAAAATATCCAGTTTTGGCTTTAAGGCCCAATTCACTGGCCTCACCTCGTCTCCTTTCACGTCCACAGTGCACAAGTCACCCTTTGTAGACATTATATTACCAAGGACGAATCCCTCCTTATCGTCTGGAACCCAGACCATCTTCTTGCCATCGTAAGGTTTGGTCTGGTCCTTTCTCTTTTGCTCAAGAGAAACGAAGAGGTACTCAGAGGGGTCGGGGTCATCGCCAAAATCTTCCTGATGGTGCTTCGTCATGGCTGAGCTGTATCAAACGTTTCGGCGCGGCGATCAGCAGAACGTTTCGATTTCCTGAAAAAAAATCAGTGAATGATTAATAAAAAACAATACAATGTTTTAAGATATTTGATATGATTCAAACTTTAGATTGATATTTTGAAATTCTTATGCAATAACACAAGAACATGAAAAATCTATTATCCTATTTATAATTCGAAAAGTTAAAATAAAAGCAGAAGTTTGCTGAAATGGAAAAATAATAAGAAACAACAAGATGAAATAAAATGCTACGAAAAGCTATGATTACTTCGATCATTAATTATTTGCTCGTGGAAACGTAGCCATGCCAAAGATTATGAATTTTATGCCCCAGTACTTTGATTTTGATTGAAAAAGATGGAAGGCTAAAATAATTGGAAAGTTATCAAAATTATAATAGAGAACTACAGTAAAGATTCCCTTCTTTTTGAAATGATTTGTTTAACTTCAGAAAAGCTGGAAAATATAAATAAATTAGATATTTTTTCAGACATATCAATGTTTATAAGAGCCTTAATCTACTTTGATTTTGAGTTTAAACTGCATATACTAGAAACTGGAAGCCTTTTTGGAAATATTAGTTTTCAAAATCTATTGATATTTTTAATGCATAGTAATAACAGCAATCCGTAAAACTTTCACCACTTCATAATATCTTTTTTTTATCGAAAGCAAAATAAAGTTACTTATTTACCTTGTTAGAGACAAAATTGCTATTTATAAATATGATTTAATTAACTTTTAATATTTGGGGATTACAGTTATCAATAGTTTTCGAAACCTAGATTATTACTTCTATAATCAAAAAATGAAAGTAGATTCAATTTATTTTTTGTGCAACAATAAATAATTCAGGGGGATTAAAAAAATCCATATGCTATATACAAACCTTGCGTACTTATACGAATATAGACGTTTTTGTCCATACATACTTTAAAATAAAAAGTGTTTTTAAAAAATTCTCTTGAACATGTTCAAATTGTGAAGAAACGAATGTATTTTTTTAAAAGAAATAAAGAATGTTATTATTTGTTTTGTCATTTGAGTTTTAAGGAAAATCATCGGAGCTATATTTAATATTATTGAGCAAATATTTTATATCGCTTTTTTTACCTTATTTAAATTAATTTGAACTCACTTCCAAGTTAAGAAAACTGTAGAAAGAAACTAATTGAAATTTCTGAAATAAGGAAAAAAAATAGTTTTTATGTCGAATTCGAAAGAAATATGTGGTTAAAAATTACAGTTATTAAAATATCAACCTTTATATTCCACATCAAACAGAAATTAGTTTTTATTTATATCTGTTTAGTCACAATATCCCCGTTTTTGTAAGAATAATCTTTAATCTTTACCTTAAATTTATAATCTTTGTATTAAATTTCTGCATATTTAAAAAAAACATTTAATAAAAATATTCCGAATGCCATTTAAGGTTTAAATTGAAAAAAAAATCATGGGAATTATATTATATTATATTAAAAAGTTTTTCTTTAAGTCATCATAAAAATATGAGGCCATAAAAATTACTAACACTAAACCAAATCTACCCAGCATTTTAATACCAATATTCCAAATCTTTTAGATTTAAAAATTTGATTTGGCCAATAATTTTTTAAATTATAATTTACAAAAGATGAGACAAAGTCAGAGTTAATTAAAGAAGAAATCAACACATGATGCAACGTCACATACAGAAACACTTAGTAGATTCTTAAGAGAACTACATCTTATAAATAGGTATATTATTTCCTCCCTGATGCTTATTTTTTTACTTGGAGTATTTCAATGCATACACGAATTGGACAGACGTAATCGAATTAGTGACGTTTAAAGCACAAAGTTGTGGTTAATTTTATATGGAAAATTAGAGTCTGTTCAAAGAAATTAATTTCAGTTTATTTTTAATTTTATAATTGTTTTTACAATTTTGGGGAAAGTTGAAATTTTTCTAGAGTTAATCCTGTAATTCCATTTACAATTATTTCTCGTATCAAGATCTTGAATCCATTTAGATGATAAATTATCTTTTTGCTTTTAGAAAAATGCTTTTTTATATTTTTTATTAACAATTTTAGATGATGATAAATTTTATCATCATCTAAAATTATAATTATTTCTTAGAGAAAATAATAATAATAGAAATAGACATAAAAACGTAAATTGGTTTTATGCGAACTTCTTTAATTATTTTTCTAAACTTATAATGAATAATATATCTAATAGAATGATTTTTGAGATGAAACGTCTTTTCGAATTGAAAAAAAAATCAATAAACAAATCAATAAGTAATAACTAAGAACAAAAAGAATAAACGAGAATCAAAAATTAAAATAGTAATAGCGGAAGAAAAAGTAATCTTTATTGTTAAAATTAAACAATGAAATTAACAACTTTATAATTAATTAATTATAAAAACCGCTTAATATAATTTTAATGTAAAATGATAGATTTCTCATTTGAAAATTTTACTTTTAGTTGTAATTTTTTAATTAATTGTTAAATTATCATTCATAAAAATTAAAACCTTTTTTTAACCTTTCCTTAAATTTATATTCTTTATTAGATATTGTTATTTTATGTAATGAAAGTCTAGAAGTTTTCATTATTAATATTATTTTGCCTCAACCCGAAAAAAATGCATGCGAAATCTGAGTACGCAGTCGCACTAATCTACCAATCGGATCGGAGCATCTAGTTGACGTAGAATCTTTTGAGCTTTGAAACCGAATGAAGTTGCTTTTGTTTCTCTGTTAGTCCGCTTTTTATTTATATAACCACCATCCTGTTTGCTTTAAAAGCTTTTTATTGTTCCTTAAACAAAGGCAAAATAAAAGAAAGAAAACGTATATGTTTTGGAATTAGATAATATAAAGTGTTTTTTCTTTTAACGAGCAATTCAAAGCTTTCTTTGACTTACGTATTTGAATTTTTAACTCAGCTTTTGTTAAACGTTTTTTCAACAAAAATATCTTTTCTACATATAAATAAACCACACTATTTACAGTAAATTTTTAGGATTCATTCATTACATTCACTTTGATTCGTAATATTCAATCAACCATATATTTCAACTTATTGTAAGAATTTTCTCAATTTTGTCATTTATATGTTATCACTCGCAAATAATTTTAAATATTAAAATTTTGATGCAGGTTAAATTTTTTTACAAGAATAATTTAAAACATTAACATTTTGAATTGAATTGTATTTTTTTAAAAAAATACTTTCAAGCTAAATTAAACACTTTTTGTTATGGTCACTGATTCGCCCCCTTTTAGCTCATAATCAAACTTAAAAACTCGATATACAAAATAGTAAAAAAAATATCTAAAATATTTAACACTACGAAATCTTTGTAATTTATTTATTAAATGATTTTTTCATGCATTGAAAGCGCAATATTCTTTAAAGGATTTTATGCTAAAAGCTTATTAAGTTGCTTTGAAAATCAATGGCACAAAGGCTCCAGTTTTTAAACTAAGAATTTTACATTAATTATTATAATTTAAAATTTACAATAATAAGGTTTTAAAGATTGTAAAATTTATCCATTAATTTAATTCACTGACAAATGCCTGAGAAGCATGAAAAGGTTTTGCATAATTTTTCTATTATTGCTTCTTCAACCGACAATATAGTGCAAATAAATTGCAAGAATTACTTACAAAAATTAATACGATTCACTTTCACAAATTATTAACAATAAATTAAAAACCAAACCCGAAAGGCAGGCAACGTTTCGCACGAACAGAAAATCCACTATTACAAGAACAAGGAATAGTATCCTAGAGATATTCCACAATTGATGCACACATGCACAAAAGAACAGAAAGATGAGAAAACGCTCCTGTGCACTTACGTCTGAAATCCGTTCTGTATGTGAAAATAGCCTAGGAGCACTTTTAAACTGTGCAACCAGATATGGGTTCCATATGCGAAAGCCGTGGCGCAAAATTAGCTACATTCTCATTGGCTCAGAGACGCGCGTTTGGGGTGGGGGGGAAGAGACCCTGCACGAGCGGCACGCGGTCAATAAGTTTCCATAGAAGCTAAGCAGAAAGCGAAGAAGAGATCCTTCCCCTCCTCCCCTCCGAGGGAGGAGAACAGGACCATGCCATTTTTGGGCCACTATGAAACTTCTCATGTATAGCATCATCTTCGTTGTCGACGAAGCATTTTGGGGGGATTTGGAACAAATTTCAAAAAAGTTCTCTATTTTTAACAGGGAAAAGTGGAAACTCTGAATTTTCTTTTCGTGAAGGTTCCCCCACAGTCGTCAAAACGACGATATCATCACATTGCATAAGTTGTGAAAAAGCTTCTTTTGTTCCTGGATATTAGGATACAGTAGAGTTTTGAGGTGTTTTTTTAAGAGTTTGAGGTGTTTCTTAACTTTTTTTTAAGATTGCGTGTGGAGAGTTTTCATAATTTCATTTTTTTAAAAAAAAAATTTTCTTTTTTTTCAATGTTTTGATATTGAGAAATCTCGCTAATACTTTTTGAATCAATAGAAAATCGATCATTTAATGAATCATGTGTTATGAATGCATCGAATGATCAAAGCTACAAGATCGTTTTTTATTGAGATAATCTTTTAAAATTAATAAGTAGAAAGAGTCTTAGCTGAAAAGATTAACACTATGTATATATAATCACTATTTAAATTTTTTCGTACTTGTATATAAACATTTTTTCGTTACTAAATTTGAAACAATATTCTGTTTAATTGTACTGTATTTAAAACAGTATTTTTTAAATATAAAATAGATTATAAATGTTTAAATTCATATTCAAATTCATATTTATTTTATTAAAATAATATTTGATGGTAATATTGGAAAAGATTGCCGCCTTTCAGTTTAGGCAAATGTGGCATTTTAAAACTTTTGTAACATTAACGTTTCAGATACGATTGAGATTTCTGTTGTTCATAGATTTCTTTTACTTTTTCAGATTAAATTCTGAGAAAATTCGGCACTAATAAAACATAGTCACTCTTATTTCATTTTGCCAGAATGCAGTATTTAACATGTGTATTTAAAAAAGGTAAAGGCAAAATTATCGCATAAGATATAGATAATTGAATTTATCTAGATAATATATTTAATTCACAATTTCGGAATTTTCAAATTATAATCTTCTGTATGTAGAATATACATGCATTTCTTTCTTATAGATTTAGTATAATTTAATCAACAAACTTTTTCAACACAGCCAAGCTTTTGTTCCTCATGTTATTCTCGCCTTAGCTATTTTACTTTTTAATAATTCTATGCCACTTACGCTGGAAAAAAGGAAAGAAAAGCCAGAAGCTTATAGCATTTAATGTGTAAGTGCCCTATAATACTTTTCAGAAACTTTTGTTAGATGAAAATTCAAACAAAAGGAGTAAGAAGTTATCTTTCGCTCTTAAATAATATAAAAGTTACTTCCTGCAATTTGACGCTACCGACGTAAGTTCAAATAAATGAAATTAAAACAATGAAGTGTTTTGTTAAACTAATCTGATGCTGTTCACGTCTCACAAAAGGCTAAGTTTAACCTTCGAAGATCACAAAGATGCTAATTGTTTCATGAATCAAAGCATTTAGTATAGGCTTACGATATAAGAGTTTCTGCTAAGTATTATTTCATTTTATACATTAATATTTATACCCGTTTCAAGTCAAGATAAGATTTTTAACTAGATTTCTTACAAGTAAATGTAATTAAGAGATTACATGCGATGATCTTATGAAAGAAATTTATTTCATACAATGGAAATATGTTTTTTCATTCTCAGTTTTTCCCCCTTTTCGGTATATCAGAAGACTACGTAGAAACTAGAGTAGAAGAAAAACAAAAAATAAATGGCCTTAAAGTTTACCAAGTTTTAATCTGAAATATGGAAATGGTCATACTAATGTGATTTCAGTTCCTAAAATTCAATAATTTCGTAAAAATATAAATAGTGAAAAGGCTGTATTGAGAAAAACACTCTATAAAATTGTATTTAAAGTGTTTTTCAAACCGCTTAAATTTTCATGTGATTAAAAAAGCGGATTTTCCCCTAAAAGAATTTTAAAAAAGACAATTATACTTTAAAAAGTTCTCTTACATGATAGAAAGTATGTATTTCGTGTATCACAGACTGCCATAAATGTAAGCGAAATATAATTAAATGAAATTTATATAATTATACTTATTATATAAGCTTCATTTAATTTTAAAATGTTTTAAAAATGTTTTCATGGAAATTATTCTGAAAAAAGTTATCAAATTCCTATGGTTTACAAGCACACATTATATTGATATATTTCTCAGTTAAATTTTCAAAAAAATTTCCTCTAAATAATATATATATATATATTAGTTATTCAAAAAGTATAATTTGAGCTAATAATTGATTTGAAAAATAATTCACTCGAATGTTTATTTTTAAAAAATGTTAAAGAAAACAAGCAAACAAAAATATTAAATAATTGAATGAAATATTAAGTTTTCAGTCTTTCTCTTTCTGGTTATCGGTTTTTAGTCTAGTTACTAGCTTATCAAGAACAAATAATATTTTTAAAAATTACATTTATTGTATTTGCATTTTGTTGCTTCTGTTGCTATGATAACATTTCAGTGAAAAAAAATTAAAGATGGCATTTCACTGATATTCTAATCCGTTCAATATTTATTAATCATTGAATTGTATTTAAAGTGTTTTTCAAGCCGGTTGAGTTTTTAATCGATTTATAGTATATCGTCTGATATTTGAAATGGTATCTCAATGTATTTTTTCAGCTCTGTGATTTGATATTAAGAAAGATTGTTGTTCAGTAGGTATATAAGGTGAAAATGATTCACAATTTTAAGCGTATTTTTCTTTTGATTACAAACATTGATTTGTTATTAGAGAACCCTATGGGAGATCTTAAAATTAAAATTCACGTATATTTTTAAAAATGTAGAAGTAAAAGACGTTTAAAATTTAGACCAAAAGCTTCTTTCTGTATTTTCTTAACATTGCGATTATTTTCAAATAAATATCAGTTACGGATTTGTTAAGGCTATAAATCTTCTTAACAGCAATTTAATTGCTTTTAATGAGTGTAAAATGTCAGAAAATTTCACCATATAGCTGTTTTACCGGCATTAATAGGCACTGAATCTTGTTCACATAACACTCATTAAAAATAGTTGCCTACTTTTTAATTTTGGAATATTTCTGGCAAGGAAAAAAAGTAATGAAGTATAACATCAGAATGTAAAACAACGTACGATTTAATTTTAGCTGACAAGCCCAGTTATATCTATCTTGTGATTATTACGCCAATATAAATTAGTTCCATTGGACGCTTTTAATGTGCTTAACCGTAAGTTTGCATCCGTGCATTATATATGTGTCAGCGGTGAAACACGTTTTACAGTACGTCACTTGGATTTAGGGGCATGAGTCGAAGGTTTATGTCACGCTGGAGCATGGGGGATGAACAGATAGGTGGCATTTTTTAGAGTTGACGGATAAGAGAGGAACAGTGTGCAGCTAAAAAAAGATCGCAGACGATTGAAGCAGTTCAAAGGCAGGAGACAAGTAGTTTTTCTTCCTGAGAAAAAACCCTATTTTATTTCAAAAGTATTTGAGAATTTTGCATTTCTTGAACATTGCAAAGTAGATATATAGATATACTTTATCTTGTCCGAAATTCGAAAACATGCATTCTTTCTTTCTCTTTCTTTTGTTCAATGAATAGTTTCTGTCCAACAGGTTTTAGATAACTTTAAATTAAACTAAGAATCGTATTTTATTTTTTTAAATATCTTATTCGCTCTTTTTCTTTTCTTTTCTTTTTTTTCCCGACATTGATTTGATCAACAAATAAACATATTCTTAAAATTCTTCAGATAGACAAATATCATTTTTTTAAATAGCAAATCTTAAGGAAGAATCTCAAGCAAAATGTCTTTATGGCATATTATTCTTCAGACACTGATTTTATTTGCAGCAAATTTTTTTTTAACTGGCAGAATGAAAATTACTATATTATTTTTTAAACTTAATATATTACTTTATCTTATTCCATATTATTTATTTTTTCCACATTAACCAGTTTCGAAAACAGTATTTTATTAAAATTTGTTACTATGGTTGAATTGTGATTCGAAATACGGATGCATGTTTTAACTTCCAACATTAAATTTATTTTATTTAATTTTTCTTTTATTTATCTTTAACATTTTAATTTTTCTTTGATATGTAATTACTTTTAAGTTGAATAATTTTATATTTTAAAGATAAACCTTTTCATTTCAAAATTATTGCAACAATTTAATTTTTATAGAATAATTTAAAGAATGATATAAGTTCTTCCCATTATAAAATTTATTAATCCTTTACACTGCGTAAAGATATTCAGAATAATATAATTTTTTTATAAGTCCATCCCTAGTGTTAATTTTAAATTTTCCGATCAAGTCAATCATATGAAGAAAATTTACCTAATTAAATTTTCTTTCAATCAACTGTACATGAGGATTTATATTCTTACTTTATCATTTTATTAATTTTTTATTTAATTAATTATTCCTCACAATATTGATTTATTACAAAAAGATCAATAGGTAATATATATATATGCAAATTGTACTTCACAATTAAAGTAAACTTTAATATGTGATCTCCTTTTGTTAAACTATTTTAGAATCATAAAATTATCATTGAACACTGATGAAAAACAAAGTAATGCAGAAAGCAATAGAGTATTTGTTAGCAAAGACTCTTTTTTTAATGCCTTGAATTTGAAATTTTTTTTTCCAAAACTTAGAATAATTTCGAAAAGTATTTAAAAGGTGTGCTTTTAAAGGTAGTAAAAGGCTTTAGAATTTCACATGCATTTTTTCATCTTTATCTATACTAATAATACAGGAGAATGTGCGTGCAACATGTTTTGCTCTACAGGCTGGTTGCTTTAAATTGGTATATATTTTGGAGTCAAACAAACAAAGTAATTATTTTATTTTTTTTATTTGAAATCTTAACTTATTAAAGATTAAATAAAATTTTGTCGTGCTTTTGTGATAATTTCCGAAAATATTTTTGCTCTAACCAAACTTTTATACAGCTTTGAAGTGTTAAAAAATTATGTCTTTAATTATATTACTTTTGTTACCATGAAATTTTTTAATCTAAATTCAAAAGGCCTTTGAATTTTAAATATATTTTAGAACAATATTTTTACTGTCGTGAATGATCAAATATTTAATCATTTGATTTTTTTTGAAAGCTTATTATCCCTCATTAAAAGGAAAAGAAGGAAAAGAAAATCTATTTAATACACAAGCAATTCACTTCTTTATTATTAGTAGAGTATGTAGGTTTCAATATAAAGCATACTTTTAATATTTAATTTTTTTTTTATTTCGTTGTCTTTACGATAGAAATTTGGCTTAAGAATCAAACAACAATGGAAATATTTTAAAGTGCTTCCATTTTTGCACTCTGTAACTTTTTTCTTTTATATAATTCAATGCATAAAGTTATAGATATAGAAGTATTGAAATACATAATACTAGAAACAGAACGGTATAGACGTCGAAAATTGTATGAAACAATAGCAATATTTATGATATGCCTATCAAAATCTGAAGTTCAAAAATATTTTCTCTCTGAAAAAATTAAGAGAAAGTTAAATAAAATGTGAAATTGAAAGTTTTAGCTATACTGAACCTGTAAAATCAATTTGTTTAAGACAGTTAGTTATTCTGTAAGGAAATGTAAGAACAAAAAATATTATACTTTTTTAAAACTTCAACCTATTGCTCAATTATATACTTTTTACCTTATTAAATAGTATTGTCCTAGTTTTAAAAATATTCTGTCCCATAATTCATTTGTCAACAAAAACATTTTTAACTCAGATGTGAATGACATAGCGTTTCATATCCCATTTGCAATCCTTGGTTGACATTCGCAGCTTTTTAAGATCCGGAGATAGAAAATTGTAATCATATGGAAGGCCCCCTCTTTCCTTCAGAGTAAAGATTCTTTGGAAGTATGGATGATGATGATGATGTTAGGTCGTAAAGAGCCTAAAAATAAACACCCCCCTCCAGTCAAATGTGCTGACTGTTCACTCTGAAAATTCCCTCTTTTTCACTTTTTTTTTGTCTCCCCGTAATAGACAACTAAAAATGAGATTGATTGTGAACTGATAACATGACTTGTCTTCTAATTACTAAACACTCCCATTATGATTTGGGCAATATAACGTGGTCTATTTTGGAGGTAATATTATTTCTCTTTTTTAATAATATAATTTTATTTATTTTTATCTTATTTTGTTATTTATATTAAATTTAAAAGTATTTTTTATTTCCATTCAATTTTGTTTTTTACCTAAAGAAACAAGAAATTTTCAGATAACGGTTATGTATGCTATGTATTTACAAATATTTCACGAACAATAATTAATTTATCATAACTATATGAATAGGATGTCAATCACAGATGTGAAAAGAGCTCATCCTAGTAATTATTTAATGAATATAATATTAATTTACAAACGACTTCTAGTTATAAATATTACAATAATTATAATCAACTAAAACAACTTTGTTTCAAATCAAGCTATAATAGTTTCAAAATTTTGTAAAGAACTTTCATTTTTATATCTTTCGTAAAAACTATATTTTATTTTAAAAAATTTGGCAATTTAATTAGATTTACGCTTATAAGGTAAAAAAAATTATAACCTATAACCGTTTGTCTTCAATAACTACCACGGCTAGCTTTTAACATTATTTATTTGTAGACATTCACTAAACATAAACACATACACAAACAGTTATATAACATAAGGGACAACATAACGAAGACAATTAAGACATTTACGAAAAACAAAAGACAATCCTCAATCGAGACGCTCTCTCTATGTTGGCTGGAGGTCGACTGGCTATGATGGCCGAGGTGGATACTGATCTAGGTGGCGCTGATGTTTCCTCTAGGTGACGTTGCCACAGTTCCGTTACAAACCTGAGTATAAGAGCTAATTAACAAAAAGTAAATAACTTGACAATGCACTTAAATAGAATTATAATCAAGTTGTTATAAATAATATTTTGTAGTATATTAAGTTATGAGGATATATTCAAAATTCGACTCTTCCAAAAACAAATTGGCTACAAAATCTCTAGAGAGTGATTAGTGAAAATGAAATTTCCTGTAACAAATTAGTTTTCTTTATTATTTTTAACAAATTAAAATTTTAATTTTTGATGATTTCATGCGTAATTTGAAATTTTCTTTTGTCTAAGCATACGATAAATAATCAGAAATTTTATTTCTAAAGCAAATAAAAAATATTAATATTTTTTTGAAGAAAATATTAATATTTTTTCAAAAATTCTAAATTTGTTAATTAAAACATTTTAATAATATTTTAATTTTCTAAAGCTAAATAATAAATATTTCTTCTGAAGTAATTATGTAACAGATCAAAATCAAGCACTCAGTTCATATTGTCATTAGAGTTTCGCTTTTATTTTTCAAGAAATTAATAAATATATTACTTTAAATAATATCTGATTTAAATTATATGCATTTTTCTTAGGGTTAAGAGTAACAAAAATATTTTTTGAAAAATCTTTCATAGTGTATCTTGCAGAGTACTATTTATAGCATATTAAAAATAAGAAACAGTATAGTGACAATTAAAAAAAGATTAAAATGAAATCTGCTATGTATATATGACAGAACACCATTTTTTGAACGGCCAAGCGCCATGTGCTCGAGCAAGTTAAATTATATTTTTATTCATTTTAATTTTTTCATTGAATGAGTCACTTTAGAATTGCAAACGATCCAAAAAAACTTTGTTTCGCATTTATTGTTTAAAAAATTATCACAATTCCTATTTATTTCATTTCATATAATCACGTGCTCAAAATGACATTTTCTTAGGTTTTATTTGCTGAAGCCATTTACTTATTTTTTTAAAATCAGAGCTTTTGTAAAGGCTATGGCAACGCGTTATAAAAAAAACTGATTCTTTGAGATGTTCCTGCAGATAATAAAAATTCAAAGTGACATTTTCCCAGGTGATATTTGTTATAATCATTAACATTTTTTAAATCCAATGGCAACACGTTATTAAATGCTGATATATTTTTTGAGATGCTCGTGTAGATAACAAAATTTTTATTTTTCGCCTACAGATTTTTGTTGACGCCAAAAATCCTCATTCCCAAAACAAAATCATGTTCTGACATGATAACAAATGAAATATGTTCAAAAGAATATTCACGATTTTTGCCAAGAAGGTTTTTAAAATAAATTTTTAAAAGTTAAATTAATTTCAAGGGCACTTATTTGCAGTTTCATCAGAATAAGAATCTTCATTGTTATCTTTATGAAAAACAATATTATTATCAAGTATTTCAATTAATCGTGTTACCGTCTATGAGGAGCGTAACGAAGAGGGAATATTGGACTTCAAGTTGCTGTTTATAACCTAGTTTTGCTTCAAAAACTGGAATAATTTCAAAAACCTAAATTTAGCATAAACATTCTTTGTACCCACTCATTGGCAGTTCTTAAGCAGTGATTCAACCAGCAAGTAAACTGCGAAAAATGAAAAATAAAGGAGAAAGAGGGAAACGATGCGTTTCTTTAATAAATGTAGAAGAAATTATACCAAGTGCTGTTTTTCAAGATTATAGGAGACGGTTTTAAATTATGAGGGCTGTACATAGTATAAATACATTAGCCCGTTAACATGATAAAGTTATATGCATTTCTCTGTAATGTATTTTTAAATTTGAAAGATGAGGATTTAAATCTGAATGATATTTAAATTTAAACTTCTTATGAATTGTAGAAAACTTTTTCCTTTTTGGTATTTTAAGATAATTTTTTAACAAAATTGTATTAAATATTTAGTACTAAAATATTACAATATGAAATAATTTAGAAATTATCTTTGTTTTTCGATTCTGTAAATTATCAAGATTATTAAAAGTAATATTTTAAAACAGACGCTCCAAAATTAATTCTCTCTGTAATTTATAATGGTATCAAAGTGCATGATTTTCCGACTAGCATTTTTTCTATATAAAAATATTTATGTAGATAATTTTCTTTTGGGATGATTTTTGCAATTGTTCTGTGAATTATAGTGGAATCTCGAAAAAAAAAGCGTGGATATATTCTTCACAGTAGAAGATCGTATTATATAGGCCAATTTTACTGGATAAATTTATGCAAATTAAAACTTATGTACGGCCAAACCCTTTTGGCTTTTTTCTTATTCTACTATTTTTTTTTAAAAAAAGGCAAATTAGTAAAAAAAAATAACCGATGTTCATATATAAAAAACAGGTAAGTGTATTTATTTGGCTTTTTAAACGAAAAAAATCTATGGAAAGGTTTAATTTATCTTAAAGTAACTTTATATCGTTGGGTAAGAATCTGCCACAATTATGATATCATATACAAATGAACGTTAGATAAATTTGTTGATTGCGAGCCCAGTTATTAAAAAACGATCAGTAATAAAGAAACGAGTCTGCGAAAAACTTTTTCGTCTAAATTAATCTATTGTTTTCAATGAATTCCAAAGGTTTAAAACCTTTCCAGTCAATGGAAGACCTTTACAAACGAAAGGAACTTGGCTCGAACTCTAATCTGTTATACTACACACACTGGAACTACTTATCCTTCACCTTGATTCAGGAACCACTGACTGGAAATAGAATAACTCGGTTCCAATCTAAAAAAACGTGAAAGAAAAAATTTAAAAAGAAAAAAAAAGAAAGGATACACCTTACTGTGTACAAAGAGTAGCGGGTTATTGTGCCATGTCAGCTGGAACAAAGAGTGTAGAAGCCAAAAACCTCCTTCCGGTAGACTCCCAAGTCCGTTATAAATAATCCTTTATTCTGAGCACCATGATTCGCGTTCCAAAACAAAGCAGTCGAGATTCAGCATATGGTCAAGTGCAGCGCTGATCCTTTTTTTCAAAAGAAAATAAGGTACAATGAAATAAAAACCGTCAATCAGAATGCAAAAGAATCTTTTTTTGTTGTTTCTGTAACTTGGTTTTTAAAAATAAAATGAATAGAATATTTTTGAGTCGTTTCAATAAAGAAGCTCTTAGCATTTTGAATTGTAATAATTCCTGTTTAAATCTGAGCTCATATAACGTTTCTAAAGAAAATAAAATTAAAAAAATCAATGTTTAAAATCGTTTTGATATTATTTTAAAATGCATTTAAACTATATTTACGTATGACTAGTTTATTTTTCGGAAACAAAGACATTATTGCTCTAATATTTGTTAGTATAAAATTTAAAGTAGCCAAGTCTGAAGAAAAAATTATTAATGTGTAATTATGTGTATGATTACTAAAATGTCACCTTTATATTAGGAAAAAACATGTACATCGGTTTATGTTCATTATAAGACATAATCTGGATATACTGATATACTTTTTTATTCTGGTACACAAATAATATTCTAAAACAATAAGATCACATTTACTGTTTTTCTTTTTCTACTGACTTGATCATTTTGGGCAGTTCACTTAGTCTTAGAACAATCTTAGAAAATCAGTTATGCCTATTTCAAGATTATGCCAATGCCTGTTTCAATTTTTTTTTGTAAATTTAAAATATAACATAACAAATTAAAGGTTCTCTCATAACATATATATTATTCAATAATTTCCATACAATCTTATTTATTCAAATTGTCTTTGAAAGGTAATATCGGATTACTATCAGGAAACTAAAGACTTAGCTTTAAAAAACTAAAATTCTTTCAATAGATGAAGAGCTACCTATCGTAAGATTAGACAGAAATGTGGCTAAATTTTCGTAATAGAATATCATTAGGCTTTTTTATAAAACAGAATTATGTCGGGATAGTTTCATATCTGTAATATTACTTTAAAGAAAATCAAGACTGTTTAAGTCTGGAGCTGGCAAAGTGGGCTATCAATTTAATTTACTTACATTAAAAATACTATTAAATTGATGTTACGAAAATTTATTTTTATCTAGATGAAAGCAAAAAATGAAATACGTTTGCTTAAATATAAATTGCTAAGTTATTTAGAGTAAGATAATCGAAATTTAATAAAAATCAACCATTTAGATGTAAAATCCATATAATAAATCCCCCCCTAAGATTTTTTTCCATATTAGATTTTCATGTCTCTAAACAAAGAGATTTAATTTTTTAAACCAGTTATTTTTAAACTCAGGGGAATTTTAAAAAGTGAAGGCTCTCCAAAATCTCGAGGTCGAACTTTTTTTATTATAACATGATTTTCTCTTCTTTCCAATTTGAGTAAACAGTGAGAGTGTAAAAACAAAATTTATTGAAAGAATAACATTTTTTTTATGACAAATGCAAAACAAAACGTTTCAGTTAATTTAAGAAACTGTATTTTAACGCGTTAGCCTTAAAAGTCGCTACTGATAATGTTACTTTCAAAACATCGAAACTAGAAATAAAATAAAAATAATTACAAATGATGAAAATAAATAATGATAAATAATTAAATTTGATTGAAATTTCTGTATATATTTGCTTTATAATATATGATTTTTTAAAACAATGTATGTAAGTAACAAAAAATTTCAAATAAAAAAGGAGCTAATATTATCTTTATGAGCTTGGTAAATCTGGAATGTATTTTAGTTGGCAAGGTAATGGCTTTCTTCTGATTGAAGATTCATTTATCTTCCCCTCTCTCTGCCGACAAAAAGGGTTCTGCAGTAGGATAGCACTGTTCTAGTAAGCATTTGCTCTTTCGCAAGCAAAAATGTTGACAATATTTAAAGAAAATCTCTTGGATTATTTACAGGGAGGACACTTTAAGTCGTTATTTTGTCAAGACAATGGCAAACAGATAGAGTGAGCGACTTATTTTTAGTCACAATTTTTCGAGGGTGAACACTTAAACAATCACGCGGGCTTTAATTTTATACACATGATTAAACTTAAGAAATCTTAAGTGGATACCCTTTTAGAGCCCACGTGTTCCTTTGTTGCCAGACATGTATTTGTTATGAATTGATTGCACGTGGCTGCAGAGGTTGGTGAACTTTCTGGAATACTAAGATATTCTAAAGATGCTCGTGCATTAAAAATATCGTTTATGAGCTAACCTTGAAGGAGTATTTATTATTTTTAGAAATATTGAGGCAACATTTATTTTCATCAATTAATATTTCTTTGTAAAAAAATTTTGCCACTGGAAATGTAATTTACTTTTACAGATTTTTTTCAAGGCACAGTAAGATGAATGAAAAAATTTCATGGTAATTAAATTAAACTAAGATATGATTTTGAAGAAAAGAATACCAACAAATACAACAATACAGAAAAAAACCTGTAAATTGCAAAATTGCTCCGAATGATTTAAGATGATCCAATAAAAATTAAAGTTTTATATGATATTGTTGTATCGTCTCAATAATTCTTCAAACGATGACGCAATATCAAAACATTTTTTATTTGTTAATTCTTCACCAGATAATTTTTTAAATAAATTCTTATAACTATAAATCCATGCATATCTTTATAAAAAATATTTCTCCTTTTTTCTCCATCTGTATTTTTACTATTACTAAAGCTCATGCGTGTTGGAACTTAACTTTACCGGATTGTTTGACTATGATAAAATCCTGATTTAAAGAAATGCAATATAGATAACAATTTAATAATTAATCTTTAGTAATTATTCACAAACCTAATTAGATGATTGGTTTGACGTAGTCATAATAAATTGAGGAAATTTGAAAAGGCAGTAATATTATTTCCTAATTTCGTGAGTAATTGCAATAAAGAAATTTATTATCAGAAACCAAGATATTTACTACTAAAAGAATTGAAGCTGAAGAAAAATAATGGATTTGATTATCAAAAACAGAATTTAATTACGATGGAATTTACACAATGATAAAAATTACGAAAGAAATTCTACTTTCGTAAGGTTCTAGTTTGAACAAGAAGGTATCTTATAATAAACCTAAAAATTAGGAGTGTTTCCAAAATTCTTGAAATGCATGTTAAAGTGGGGATGAGGTGTTTTAAATATAAACAAGATTTTTTTTATTTAAAAATTTCAAACGAAACATAAATATTTTTAAAAAAACATTCAGCTATTATTTGATGAGAATTAAGAAAGGAAAAATATGAAAGAAAAGTAAAAAATGATGTGAGTGAATGAAAAGAGAAGGTGAGGGGGAGGGATGGATACCAAGGTTACCAGTCTTAGAGAATACGATTGAAGAGAAATATTAGAGCAAGTCAGATCAAATATTTTGTATAACCCAAAAAAAAGTATACTATGTTTCCGAAGCCCTTTGTCCTCGTAATGTCATTGATAATCAAAAAAAAGTGATTAATATATTTAATCATTCTTATTCTCGCCACTAAGTTAAAGAGGTAAATGATGCAAATATATTCAATCACCGTCACTTTGAATTGAAGATACAAGCAATCTTCTTTATATTTTATTTTCAAAAGGAGCTAAATTTGTAAGATTATTGGTTAACACGAATTTACAACTACTCTACAACTCAAACGATATGTCAGAGAAATGGGAAACGTGCCATTTCCAGCACAGAATTTATAAATAATATTTGAAGATGAGTCTATAATAAAAGAAGAGCTGTCAAGTTTTTTCATAGACAATATTTTTTACATTTGAAATAATATCCTTGAAAAGGAACCGATTGAGAATAAAGTAAACAATTAATTTTTCTTCGATACTTAAGTAAAAATTTTGATATTTTGGCAAAGTAATTAAATAAAAAATAAAAACTTTTCATTTTGCAGATATTGATTTTTGTCAATATCTAGTTTAAATTCTAATAATGGTGGGATTATGGGACTAAAATTTTTTGTAATAATAATTGCTTTCATATTGACTTTTACGAATCAGTGGCCAATTTCTTCTTTACACAGAATTGTTACGCTACAAATTATTATAACTTTAAAGAAAGAAGGGGAATTCAAATATTAATTTAAAATTAAAAGTTAGCAATGGAAATTTCAAATAATTTCAAATTGTTAATGCCTCAAACACTACACAGAACCGTTTGAAATAACTGGTCGAAAAAATGTTAAGTCTAATTTCATTAGCTGGACGGGGGAAAAAACTGAAGGCTTACTCATTTAGCTGCAGGGAAAGAAGATTTTTTGGCTTGAAAATAAGGAAACTATTTTGATTACTGAAAATTTGGCTGGATAATAAGGAGACTATTTTCATTGTTTTTACTATTTCATCGCAATTTTTCCGTTTTTTCTCTCTGTAAGACACTTTCTCGTATCTTAACAAAAATATTTTTTTTTTAAATTTACCAAATTGGTCAAGCCATTCTTGAGTTTTGAGCTTAGCAACAGATTTGGAGATTCCTTTTTGTTTATAAAGATAAGAAACTAATCCTTTACATAGTCTAAAATTTGAATAATTTTCAACGAGCAAGTTAATTTGTGTATATTCTTTGAATCGAGAGCATTTCTTTTCCTTTAATGAAAAATCTTAAAATATCATTCTACATTATCATGCCATTCATTTTTTTCTCATAGTCCAAATAGAAAATTTTTTATGGAATTACTATGAAATAAAATTTTGTTCTTTGTATTCATTCCTTTTTTTAAAAAAGGTAAAGTTTCACAAGATAAAAAAATTAACCTGAAACTTTATAATCATTTAAGAATCTATGATTCTAATCTAGGAAACTAATGTAATGTAAAATAGCGTTTGAAAGATCTATTAAAATGCTATTGAAGTTAGAATTTTTTTCATTGTTTGATCAATTAAAGTTGGCAAGTATGTTAAATGGCTTGAATTTCCTAGAACAAGGAGAGCAAAAATGAGGAATTAATTACTTGCATTTAAGAGAAAAGTAGTTTTAAATCTTCATTCCTGAGATTGTTAAAAATGAAAAAGTTCCTTCATCTCATTCTAGCATTTCGATTCATTTAATTTATCGCTAAATTTCCTTTACCCAAATTTTTCTTTTTCTTTGATAATAGTAATCGTCATTAATATATGAAAATATATTTTAATTAATAAACAAAAGCAGATATATCACGTTACGTAAGCAAATATCAATACAGCTAGATTTTGTAGGTTCTGTAATAAGAATGTAAAGAAAAAATTCCTTTCGGCAAGCTGGAATGCAAAGATAAATTCCTTATCATCTAAGTTATTGTTTTCAAATTTCCGCTAATTTCCAGAAAATTTTTGTAGTTCAACACCAATTATAATTCTTGCAATAAAAAAATCACCGTTCTTCAAAAGTTATATGCATATAGTTACAATTATATTATTCAGTTAATTACATAAAATAATTGGTTGGAGTTGCACTTTTTTGTTTAACATCTTTTGCATGCTTTCT
Organism: Argiope argentata; assembly: GCA_026289955.1. Taxonomy (NCBI): domain Eukaryota; kingdom Metazoa; phylum Arthropoda; class Arachnida; order Araneae; family Araneidae; genus Argiope; species Argiope argentata. The sequence continues at coordinate 1,424,865 of JAOUZG010030349.1, read as the reverse complement.
AAAAAAACTACCCTTTTTTTCAGCTTCAAAATATAGCTTGCAGGGCGTCTTAAAGTCTTAAAATAAAAATGATACTCCAAGCATTTTTAATTTCATCACCACTTCTTTTTTATTCCTTTCACTAAAAAGCATATACAAGAATTAATCGAAATAGAATTAATAAAATATACTTACAAAAAAGTCGTTTTCTTGTAACTTTTAGTAATGCTTTAATTAAAACACAAATCGTTTGCCTATAACTTTTAATAATGTTTTAATTAAAATAAAAATCGTTTGCATTAACTTTAATAATATAATACTTTAAAAAATCAAATTTGGTGAACAAAATTTTGGTAAAGCATAAAATAACAGATAAAACAGAAAAAGAAAGAAAAAAGATAAATACTACTAATAAATATTATTTTTGCCAAATGTCCGTTGACAAATTTATATTATGTCATTTATCGAATTGATTATTGTAATTGAATTGATAAATTGTAAAATTGCATCAATAAAAATTTTGGGTTATAAGAATGTTTTTAGTTAAAATTGAAAGATGTTTGTATGAATAAAATAAAATAACTTATTAATACTTATTCTTGCTAACATTATCATGTGAATGAAGAATAAATTAATTGCTATGGATACTTTTACACTGAAACTGAGTAAAATATCCATCCATCTTATGAAATGCTTAACTAAATGTATGTAGAATTTTTAAAAATAATCACAGCTACAATTCATCTACATATAAAAATTTTTTGCATATTAAATGTTATTCTGAAATTCGAATGATCGTGTAATCATAATTGCACGTAGAAGATTAAAAAAATCAATATAACCATTAGTAGTATATATCTAAAATCCTTTAGTTTTAACAAGTAATCTGAACTTTCATTAAATTGAAAACTATTTTCCAGTATTAATAATTCAGGAAAATATGAATATGAATAAGAAATGAAAGAAGGAAAGTGAATAAAAAATAGACAATAGAGAATTGAATTTATGTTATTAAAAAGATACTTTTTACAGTTCAAAATAATATAACAATTTGCGTGTTTGTGCTATAATATTTTTGGAAGCTATGTCAGAAAACAGTCAAAGTTTCGCTCAACTTTGGATTAATTAAAATTTTATGAAATTATTCTAAGTTGCACATAATTATCTTCTTTGATATTTTTAGATCTAACTTCTGCCAATATGAACGTCAATACACATTTATCTCTACCATTAGCAAATAAATGCAAATGAAACTAAGAAATTCAAGAAAATCATTTTTAATACGGCCCCTGTAAACAAAAATTAAAGTTATTAACGATTTGGAAACGTTTTGGAAAATTCAGAAACTTCTGTCTCAGGATCAATATTATCTTCTTGATGCAGTTAAAGCCTGGCAGTTGACATCACGAAACTGGAACAAATCTGGATTAAGGTTGTTATGCTAATTTTATGGTCTTTATATTATAATTTATATGATTTATGAGTGACGAAAGGGGAAAAAAAAGAAAAAAGGAAGGTAGGAAAAAAATGTTTCCTTCGTTCTTCAGGAGGGGAAAGGAACCGTCGAAAATTTTAATTAAAGTTAATATATGTAGTTATCAGAATCGGACAAGAAAACCGTGATTTTTTGTAATTGAATAAATCAATCAAGAATTTGGATCAAGTATAAAAAGAAAATGCTAAAAAGCTAACAAAGCCACAAAATTATTTGGGATTTTCCCCCTTATTACTTATAACTTCCCCTTTTCTTATATAAAGGTATGTTTTGGATATGGAGATGATTCGAAAGTTCTTCCTCGAAGTGAGATTGAGAATGAGAAAGAAAAACTATAGAAATAAAAATGAAACGATGACAGGAAATCGTAAAATAAGCAGTCGGGGAGAGTCGGCTTGCGGTATATTTTAAGAATAATAAATAACTTCTATTTTTATCACGTGATAGCTGAAGAAGAACAGAAAAAGCAGTACTCTAAAACTAGCCCTTTTCATTGGTTTAATTTTTACACATTTATATAATGCTTCAAGAGGCAAATATCTTGCTAGGTAGGAATTATCCCTTTTTGGAATATCGATTTTAGAGTTCGTTCGCTTATTTAAATGATATTCAGGAAACATAATAAAGCCATTCAGTAACTGAATTATAACTATGCTTGATACATTAACAAAAGAACCTAAAGGTTAAAGGTTATTCTCAGATTTTAAAAGTTTCTTTTTTCAAAAAGGTAAGTGAAATTGCCATTGATATATGAAATCACTGAGTAATAAAAGAAATTATTATCATTTAAAACTAACAAAAGTGACTTTCATTTGTAAAAAATGAATTTAAATTTGTTAGATATGCCAATTTAGTTACTTTTAATAAGGCTAAAATCAAATACCTTTGGCTATGCCAAAATAATTATTCAACTATTAGCAATTTATAGATGGTCTTCACTTTAATCTTATCCAATAGCTTATTATAAATTTATTTACCAATTTTAAAACAGTTCTAAATGACGTAAATAATATTTTATATTGTTTAAGTCAATAAATTAACTATAGAAAAAAATTTCCAAAATTTTAAAACATTTCTAAGTTTTATTAGTCACATTCAAAAAATTATTCTTGTCATTCTTATTTTAAAGAGGAAAAATCTCATCTCAGAAGTTTGAATACCTTTAATTTAGACGATTTCAAAACATTTTAATGGCATTCTCGTGAAAAATCTGATAATCAATGATCAGCACTTCTTAGAAGTTGATTGTTCTTGCTTCATTATTCAATCAGTTTTTTAATCATTGAGATGTAGAATTTCTATTATTTAAAATATTAGCACGCCAAAAAGTTTCTACTAATTATATTTATAAAGATTGAAGCGAATAATCATCTTAATGATTATTTACTGATTCAAATAACATAAAATGCAATATTTTATGCTGTAGAAACAATTTTTCCCTATTGGGGGTATATACATTTCTGTAATGGTTTAGAAATAAATCAATGACCCTTCGTGTGACTGAGCAATTTCTGTATACTGCATGCACATGTTTATGAAGACTTGGAAAAGTAAATTTCCTCCTCCTTATATATATATATATATATATATATATA
>JAOUZG010030349.1:1352707-1421396 GCA_026289955.1 Argiope argentata | reverse complement strand
ATATATATATATATATATAAAGCTAAGAAAGATCCTTAAAAGAAATCTATTGAACTAAACTATGTACCTGCAGCACCACTTAACTTTTATTTGTTCCATATGTAAGAAAAAACAAAATCTTTATCATTTTCATGTTAGTGTTTTCCATTCTTTTCAAATCCTCACCATATTTTAAAGCTCTCGATTCTAGTTTAGACAGTAATTAATTACTTAAAATTAAAGATTTAGGTACAACATTTTTAGCCTCACCGTTTGTTTCAATGTATGTAAATTGTATTTAGAGATTCTGTTCTAGAACGTGACCTTCTTTAAAGCATCTAGTAAGTCGTAATAATCTAAAAACTTTAATTGATTTAAAAAGCTGCATCTCACAGCATGTTCTTTCTATTTTTCAGAACACACCACGGTCAAGGGTGAAACATACTATCTTACGATTCCAGATGGTAGCAAAAAATTAATTCCGGCCGATTGAACATGTTTTGTTGTAATTAAATTTGTCAAAAATATGCTAATGTGTAATTTATTTGAAAAACTGTCCCTGGTAGCAAAACTTTGAAATCCTTTTTTTTATTCGCGCAAACAAATTCTCTCCTCTTCATTATGTCTTATACAAAATTTCACAACTTTTTTCACAATAGTTTCGCGTGTAAACAATTTTATAGAGTCGTTTAATTATGGACACCCTGTTGGACTAAAATTAAGAACCTTAAAATGGACTAAAATTAAGAACTGCTTTGGGACGGAGGCAAATGAAATACATAGTACTAATGAAAAAATTATGATGATATAATACCTAATGAAAGAAATTGTTAAATAATCAATTAACAATTATTTTGAGAACTTGCGTTGAATATTCCTGTTTTTAGTATTTTGTCATAAAAAATTGAAGTGGCATGTGATAAACTTATCAGAAGTCACTTCATAAATCCTTAATTACAATGGGGTTTTGGTAAACATAAAAAGTTATTCTTGTAAACGATTAAATAAATAGGCATATCTTTTGTCTTAAACTAATCGGAGTAAATTAAAACCTGCACATTTTTCTAGTTTTTCCTAAGTGTTATATTTGCAGCATTGTATCAGACGTAAAAATAAAAACAATGATGATAAGACTGCGATAAAATTGTAGAAATACTTTTAATCATAATTTGTGCAGCTTATTATCTAATAAACAACATTAATTTATCAGAGTTTTAAAATAATTTAAATATGTATCAACTTTCAAAATAATTAATAATCAAAAGATTAAATTTTTTTCTAAATTTCCAGTGGTTTCGAATCGAAATTTAGTCCTCCATTACTAGGAAATCATAAATTATATGAATGCATAAAAATACAGCAGGGATTTCAAAGCTGATATAATGCTATTTTAAATTTTAATTCATATCATCTGCTTATTTTATAATCTAAATTTATCGAAAGTTAGGTAATAAGTCTAATTTTATTCTCCAGTTTAATACAATTGTTTAGATGGTATTAATTATAAAATATTTGCTTGAATTTCAATTGAATTAATCCCTAATCTTCTCATGAAGATAATGCATTTCAGAAAGAAATGTACCTATAACATCACGATATTCAATCATATATTTATCTTAAATGTATATACGTATTTATAAAAAATATTCCTACATAATCGATTCTTCAAATAAAGCGCTAGGAAATCCTATTTCAAATATCCCATGCATCTATATGATGGAAAATGGATAATTCCATATTAATCCAGAGAATTTTAAATTTTTTCAGAATTTTGCGATATAGAATATAGAATTTTAAAACAGAATTTTGTGATATGTATATTTACACTTTCTATGTACAAATTAAAATTAAAATATATACTAAACAAAACTAATTAAAACATTTTTAGGTTCTGAAAACATTAAATAAAAGAAAAACTATTTTCTGTGTAGAAGGCATTTACTCTTCAAATGGAAACTGCAAAAAAAATTTGCTAAATTATCCTTTGACATGTTTTTTTTTTGCCTACAAAAATGTTTATAACAACATTTTTTTAAAAAAAAATTGCATGTGAAAATGTTTTGCATGTTAATTGATTTGAATCATCGTTTTTATTATCAAAATAATATATAATATGTCAATCAAGTAATGTGTATATAACTAGATGATAACATTATTTTACGAATATTTCTATGGCATAACATTAAACAAAATTTTTGAAAGAATGTAATCAAATTCTTTCGGGAAACGTTAATACATATCTAAAAAATGTACCAATAAAATAATCTTATTTCATTGTCAAAATGTTTTAAACTTTTACTGTCTTATTAAAGGTAGGGAAGACATTTTCATTTACCTCCAGATCCTCTGCCATTTTGCCAAAGAACGATTGACTCAATTCGAATTCCAATTCAAAAGTTACTAAAAAAATTTAAAATTTTTAGATGATGTTAATAATAATATTTAATCGAAACCATATAAATTATTTCAAACTTATTTAAATATCCTGCATTTATTGGGATAAAAATATTTTCACATCTTTTCTTTTTTAAAAATTAAGGAATTAGCACAAAACTTTCATGAAATTGCCTTGATGCTTCCATATTTGATGGTAAAATTTTAAATATTTAAAATATTGCAAATACTTACGAAATAACAAAAGCTTACAATTTTCATTCAAATCATTTGCTGATGAATGTAAAATAGTGTAAGTATCCCTCTCAAGAAAGTAAAAATATACATAATATTAACACCGAATGAAATGATACTTAAGTGAAATAATTTTAAAGACATTTATAACATGTTTAGTCAAAAGTACTTTTTATAAAATAAATAAAAATCTCTTATCGTCTGCAATTTATTTTTTTTAATTGTAGTAAGAATATCAGTAACACCAAATAGTTCATAAGATACTCAAATATTCAAAAAAAAAATTACAGATTGTACCAAACGATTTTTAAAACCGCCAAAAGTTAACATTTATACCAATAAAGGTTAATTCTTAAAAACAATAACATAATTTAATCAAATTCTACAAGTGTTAACTTAGAAACATATAAAATTATTTCAAATATTTATAATATTTTCTTTACATGAGACTGGCAACACTGAAGATAAAATATCCCCCAAACATGAAAACTGAAAAGATGACAATATTAATGAGTTTTGGTGTTCGTGTTGCGTTGTGAGTTCATGATCGGAATTGTTCTGCTTGAGTCGGAAGGCGGGAATTTTTTTTTCGTGCATTCGAAAGTGTTTTTTGTGCTGATTTTTTGAAGCAAAAAGTATTTGTTCTTATTTCCATTGTTTATTTGGAATTCCTTTTTCAACTGGAGGTAGACATAGGACTTTAAAATCAGGTGAGACCTGTCCATTTCTTTCTTTTTTTCCTTTCGACTGTTTTTGAAATTTTGTAAATCTGAGTCTTTCAAAGATTATTGCCGTAGAAGAAGATGCTAGTTTCTATCCTGTAAGCACGATGCAATCCTTAATGTCAGAAAAGTTCTTTAAGTGTGGTAAATCCACAAAAGAACTGGTTTTACGTCTTGGGCAGAGTGAATATGAAGAAATTAACATTGTAATGACAAATGCAGATCCTAAATCAAGAATTCCCCAAATGAATCCATTTACGCTACAAAGCTTTATAAAAGAGAAAATAAATCGGCATGCAAATATATTAAACATGAAATTTACCCGCAAAGGGAAAATCATGTTTACTACACAGGATCCTGTTTGTGCAGCACAGCTACTCAGCTTAGATATATTATTAAACATTCCAGTTACGACAGACATCATATGGGAAAATATAACCTCTCGCTTTCTCCTATTTGATATCCCCACAAAAGTCTCACTGCTAGAAATTGCCGAGGAATTAAAAAATAATAATGAAATAGAAATTGTGGAAATGAGGCGATTCCTAAAACAAAATGATTCTCGGGAAACATCACCCGTCCTCATCACGAAACTAGGAACACGCTTGCCGATGGACATTAAGATTTGGTTCACAAATCAAAAAGTGCAACTTTTCATTGACAATCCGCGACAATGTACAAATTGTTACAGTTTCATGCACCCTTCAAGGGTATGTGAAAATCAAAAGATTTGTCATCTGTGTGGCGACACTCACGCAGGCGTCTGCCAATCACAGCAAAAATGCGTAAACTGTAAAGGCGAGCATTCAGCCACATCGAGAGGATATTCATTTTTTATTAAAGAAAAGGAAATCTTAGAGCTAAAATGTAAAAATCATATTACAACAGCTGAGGCTAGACGAATTTATATTCAGTCAAAAAAATCTAGCTACGCAGCAACTGTAAAAATAAATGCACCTATAAAAAATTTCGAAGAAATAATAAATGAAAAAATGGAAAATATGCTCAATAAAATGAATGAAAGAATTGATTCAATTATCCAATCAATTCAACTCAAAATGGAAGAGCAACTAAACTCCATCCTCGGCATGTTCGAAAAATTGGTTGAAACTTTCTCGCGTAACGTAACCGTAATGAGTAATCCTGGAAGCGAAAATCTTTCTCCATCAAGAAAGAAAAAAGCTTTAGAGAAGAATCGTAAAGTATCTGCTACTCCAATGCAATTGGATACAGGTGCTCTTGGCTAATTCTTGTTTTTTTTTCTTTATCCCCCTTTTCTCTTGTGTGTTTTTTTTGTTTTCTTTTTTTTTTGTGCGTGTGTCTTTTTTCCTTTTTCTTTTTCACCTTTTTACACTGTTTTTTTTGTTGTTGTTGGTTTTCTCCATTTCAATGTCTTTTGTTCAATTTGCCACTTGTTTAAATTCGAACACTTTTTTTGCTTTTCGTCCTTTGCATCCTAAAATGGGTGCTGTTTCCTTTTTTTTTCTATTTGACTGTCTTTGTAAATGACTTTTCTACAATGGAATTGCAGAGGAATTAAAGGGAAAAAACTGTGGCTTTCAATTCCTCCCTTTTCTACCTCTTCTTTTTGGGTCTTTCAAGAGACTTTCCTTTCCGAAACTGACATTTTTTCTCATCCGAACAATATTTTCTACCGCACACACAGAAAAAGTAGACCGGGTGGTGGTCTCCTAATTGGTATTCCTGATAATGTGTCCGGAAGAATTATTCCCAGCAATATTACAGAAGATTTTAATCTTGAACTTTTGGCAGTCGAAGTACAGTTCCAGAATACTAAATTTAACATTATTAATTTATATGCTCCACAAGGTTTTGATATTAATCAAGTAAAATATTTTTTTGATTCTTTAACTCTACCTACTTTCATCTTCGGTGATTTTAATTTGCACCACGCTCTTTGGGGAGCTACCCATTCAACGGCTCTGAGTAACGATTTCGTAGATTGGCTAACTTATTCACATTTCATGATTCTCAATACAACTATTCCCACGCACAGTTCTTTAAGAACTCAAAATATCTTAGATCTTACTCTCTGTTCATCTGATATTCATAATCAAACTTCTTGCTATGTAATGGATTCAACTTTTGATAGCGATCACAACCCAATTGTTATTTCCTGGTCGGGCATAGAAAATGTCAGTCGCAACTTAAAAACAATTAATTGGACGATGATCAAGCAACAAACACAAGATTTTTTTAATAATACCAACCAATGTTCCATTGAAGAAATTACGGTGAACGCAACTAAGATAATAACCCAAAATACCTCAGTTAAACTATTGTCGCATAAGCCTTATCCTCCTTGGTGGAATATTTCTTGCCATAATTATGAAAAGCTCAATAAGCACTTTCGGAAAAAAGCTATCAGAACAATTTCTGAATCAAACTGGGTGAAACACAAAAAATATGCAAGTCGATTTCGTTTTCACGTTAAAAAAGCTAAAAGAGAATATTGGGAAAAAATCTGCACAGTATCTCGTAACCCAAAAATGTTCTTTAAAATTATAAATAAACTTTCTAATCACACAAATCCAAACTTTAAGTATAACAACATTATTATAGAAAACAGCCGATATATATGCGATCCTGCACAACAGAGTGAATTATTTGCAAAGAATTTTTCTAATCGAAATACAAATATTGAACCTATTCCCTTGGACTTTTCTGGAATAAATTCATTTCTCAATAGCAAATTCGAAATTTGGGAACTTAAGAGAGCAATCCACAAAACTAAAAATTTTACTCCTGGAGCTGACAACATTCCGGCCATCTGGTTCAAAAATCTGAACAACGACCAACTTCAAATTATATTGAAATTGTATCAACATCAATTTGATTCAGCTGACTTCCCTAAACAATGAAAACACGCTCTAATTATTCCGATTCCGAAACCTAACAAAGACAAAACCAAAATTTCTTCCTATCGGCCCATTGCTCTAACCTCTGTTTTTTGCAAAGTCTTTGAACGTATACTCACTCAACGCATTACTCACTACTTAATTTGTAACAAAAAACTGCACAATAGTTTACATGGTTTCATACCCTTCAGAGGTAACCAAACTGCAGTTTACAATATTCAGGCAAAAATCACAGAAGCTTGCGAACAAAAAAAATACTTCTTTGCTGTGAATCTTGATATAAAAAATGCATATGATTCTGTTCATATCGACAGCCTTATTTTTAAATGCTTACAACTTGGTATAACAGGCAACATGGCAAAGTGGTTGTTCAACTTCCTGCAAGATAGAACATTCCAGATTCGTTGGAGACATTCCATTTCTAGAAACAGAACTCTGAAAAAAGGGCTACCTCAAGGCAGTGTTCTTTCACCAATTCTTTTTGTCATCTTTATGCATGATTTTCATGAAACCGTAGAAGAAGGGGTCGAATGTACTCTCTTTGCGGATGATATTTTTGTCTTCTGCAGCCATCATTCCTGGGAAATCAGTATCAAAAAAATACAAAATACTATGGAAAACATATACAAATGGTGCAATTATTGGAAACTAGAAATTACTCCAGAAAAAAGTGCAATAACTGAATTGTCCAAGAAAAAAATTACAAATTATCCACGCATCTCTTATGCGGGACACCCCTTAAAATGGAATGAAACGATTAAATTTCTTGGCATTCATTTTTCTAAAAAGAATCAAAACGCAGTTATCTTTAAAAATCTTAGAAATCATGCACTTAAAAAGATAAATGGTCTCAAAATATTCGCATCAAAAAACTATGGCCCCAGAACTAAAGATATTATCAATATTACAAATAATAGTATTTTCAGCATATTTTTCTACGGTTGCACCATAATCAACAGGTTTTCCGAAACACAGTTTAAAGCATGCAACTCGATTCAAACTATAGCTCTGAGAATTGCTTTAGGCCTTCCGAAATGGACCCCGAATATTGTACTTTTGAAAATTGCTTCTCAGGAAATTCTTTCAGAAAAAATAAAGCGACTAGCTTCCTAGTTTTTTATCAAGCAAATAGCTAATGGTGTACACTCTCCACTTCTAAAAGAACACTCCCAAAATAATCGGGAAATTAAATTAACCACCAAAGACAAAAAATGTACTTCCCTTATTCTCAAGAACTTTAATGCTTCTACCAACCAATTTATCATCTTGTCGGACAACCCTATAACTAGCTCAAATAACTTTCAAATTTTTCTCACGGATTTTAAATTCCAAAATAAAAATCTATCTTTGATAGAAATTAATAGTTATTTTAATGAATGTATCCGGAATTGCTTTCCTGATCATTTTATTATTGCTACTGATGCATCCAAAACTCTCCAGCATACTTCAATTGCTGGTTTTTCTTCTAAACAAAAATTCATGTTTCGAGTCCATCCAGTGAATTCCACTTTTACTGCTGAAAGTTTAGCCATTGCTGAAGCATTGGAGGTTCTTGTTATCCCTGGAAAAGATTGTTTGATTCTTACAGATAGCTTCTCTGCTCTCACATCGTTGAAGAACATTTCGCTTCAGTCGCCGAAAATTATCCAACGTATAGCATCCAAAGTTGAATCTTTAACCAAATTAAATCAAAAAATTTCCTTTCTGTGGGTACCTGGTCATTCGAATATAACCTGGAACGAGCTTGCAGATCGCTTAGCCAAAGAAGTTACAGAAAATACACCATGGATTGAATGGATCTCTCCTGAAGACATTATTTCAAGCCTCAAGAAAGAGACATATCAGATCACAATCAATAATTATAGAGATAGTAAATATTTCACTTCTTTAGGTGACATTCCAAGCATTGAAGCGCTGTCTCCCTGGTCCAAAAATTGGAGGGAAGATGTTGTCTTGGCCAGACTAATCAGCAAAACAATTATAACACCAGGATTGTTAAATCGCTTTAACCTTCATAATGATCCTCTTTGTCATGAATGTAATAGCATAAATGATATTGAACACATAATTCTCTCGTGCAAAAAGTATTCATATTATAGAGACAAATTGTGGACATTTCTCCAATTAGATAAATACGATATCTCCTTCAAAAATGTTCTGGGTAAAATAACTGCAAACAAGGCCAATCTTCAAGTTTCTCTTCAAGCGTTGAAGCATTTCAACATCTACTAATTTTTTTTACCACATTAAATTGCTCTGACTTTTTGTACCTCTTCTTTCCATTGGAACTTCTGGAAATGTTCTAAATCTCATCAGCGGACTCACTGCAGCTTCATTCAACTGATTGAACAGACTTCATTAACTGTTAACTGACTGAAACTCCAATTTGTTTTTGTGCGTGCGCGCTCTCTTGTGTTTAATTTATATTTTGTTCTAAGTATTTGAAACAGGGGATAACAGCCACTGTTGCTATAAATCCCAATACCCTACTTCTTTCAAGATTTCAAGACAATATTAATTGTGGTTGAAAATCTCTACAGTTTAGAATTCTACCGCGAACAAATTATTTTCCGATAGTGTTAGTATTTATAAGAGTAAATATTTTTGTCTATATTGATTGAATTTCCGATTAATTTTGTCAGATATTTTTATCTAATGAGGGTTAACAGAATCAACGATAAAAAAATTATAAGATATTTATTTAAATTTTTTTCTACATTTAAAGAAGGAGAAACTTAGTATTCTGTCTAAAAATTTCATCGAAATATATGTTCAGAAAAGAAATCGTTCCGAAGTATTTCAAGCAGTATTTTCAGTGGTAAAATCAGCACGGAAGAAAAATAGATTAGGAGGATAGGTCCAGAGGGGAAAAAACTTATTTCATAAGCTAAAGTTACGTAATGCACCCCCTTACCACCCCGTGTCAGCTGAGATTGGAGACGCCTCGTCTACGTCAGAACTTAAGGCGTGGTATCATTGGAATTTTCACGGTCTGCACACACCAAGCATGAAACAGTCCAGAAATCCAACAATGTTCCATTTTTCTTTTATTGTTTTACTTGCCGCCATTTTATCAAGAAATCTATATATTTTTTAAAAGTTAGAATTCCTTTTTTGGATTCAAAGACAATTTCATTGAGTTTACTCAATTTTTTAAAAATCTGAATCAGAATTTTAATTAATTAAAATTAGAATGAATTTTTAAAAAAATTTCACTTTAACTTCCAAAAATATTCTTGTACAAACATATTTTTCACACAGTTTCAAAATTCGAAAAAAAAATTTATTTCCAATGATATCAATTTAATTATTGTCAAATTCTTTAGTGCAAATTTAAAAATCGTTAAAGCATATTTTACAATATGTTAAGAAAAATAAAAAATAAAATCTCTTATCACTGAATCTATCCAGTAATCGTTTTCAATTCTATTTACTTCATCTTTTTTTTTTCTTGCTTGTTAATAAGCCATAAGATTCAATTTATATTTCTGCATTGAATACGTTCTGCTTAAAATATTATAATAAGAGTTTTGAGTATTGCTAGAATTATTACTAACTTTTAACTTCGGAAGTAAGCAATGACTATTTTTTAAAATTCGCTCATTTTTAAATATTTCGTGGTATCATTCTTTTTAGTCTGAATTTTATTTTCTTACTGAAATACATTATTTTTTAAAAAATTGAATCTGATAAATTTTTATTGAATAATCCTCTGATATATTACATAAATCATGAAATTTTATAGTACTTCGATAACATCTAAGTTGAAGGATTGATTCTTATTTCTTTCCTTGTGTTTTGGGCTTCATTTCAGTATACATTTATTGGATTAATTTACTCGCTTTCAAAACTAAAATTCAAATTTTAGATAAAACTGGCCACCTTTTGCGACCAGCCATTAGCCAGTGTTAATAATCCTGAAATTTTCAATTAAGTGTTTTATGAAATTTAGTTTTTTGATAGCTGTTTTAGTAAAATCTTTTCAAACTTTAAATTTTGATAATCATATCATTCACTCATGTTATGAAGCACTCAAACCATTCTGTTTATAGTACTATGTATATCTCTTTAATTTCCCGTCAGCTTCCGTAAAATTCCAGCTTTAAATTAAAGTGGAAATGATTAAACTACAATTAATATAGAATTTTTTTTTCAGATATCAAAAATGTTTTTTAAATCAGAATCGTTCGGACATTGAAATCTTGTGTGCACTACAGAATATTTTCATAATTTACCTAATATTCAAAGAATTATTCACAAAAAAAGTTTTTTCTGGTTCATCATAAAGTTCAATTTTTAGTTTTACTTTCAAAAAGATTTAAATGACAGTAACAGTGATATTTTATTTGATTCTATGAACTTTGAAAACTTGTTAAGCTTTGAAAAATATCGAATTCTCAAAAGTTTCAAAACTGGTGGTCTAAAATTGTATTCACGTTTAGAAAATTCATAATTTAATTTACCTTATAAGAAATTTTAATTTTTAAAAAATATTCTCGAAATTCATTAAGAATTCAAGTATTAATTGTTTAATATTTGATTTAGTTCGACCCTAATATTAATTGTTTAATATTAGGGCTTCTCGTATGTTTATTTAGAGATTCCAACGAATGAGTCAATTTAAAGAAATTTCAATTCTTTCTTTTTTTTTTTTCGGACGCAATGTTTTTGACCTAACCAGCTCTCTTTTTCCTAGTTTCCTAATATCCCACTCCCTGCCAAGTGTAACAAGCCACCTAAAACTTCTCCCTGTTTCCACAATAGCACAGAAAAGAAGCATATCTCAGAGATCTGCTCCCAAAACGCCAGATGGTTTCCTCGGGTTCCCCAAACTGCGGGGGTAAGCATAGCGTCGGTATGATTAGCCCGCCGCGGACGCGCTCATTTTGAAAAAGGGCGTCGCCACCGGAACGGCAGACCAAATAAGGTAAGTGGATGTTGCGATGCGGAGGAGCGGATCTCGGTATGTCGGGGGGATGGAAAGATGAGGGGGAGTTGACTTTACTATTTTCTGCATCTTTAGACGGTGGGGAAGGAAGAAATATATCAAGTGCAGAGTTCGTTTTCCGGAAGGCTCTTTCCCAAACTTCCGAGTTTTTTTTCTCTTCGTTTTTTTGGAAAGAATGCAAATATGAGTCAAGGGTGCCACTGGATGATTTGTTCCCTTGCTTCGAAAGATGCGTCTGAATAGAAATGTGACGTCATTAAGTTGAATATATAAAAAACTTTTATGTCAACAATTCTGAACGAAGAAAAGTAATGGTACCATGAAAATTTTTAGATTATTATTTTTTAGATATGATGTCGTCTTTTTAGATATCATCAAGAGAAAAACGATAATACTGAATTAAAAATCCATGATTTTAGAAATGACGATATTCTTTGGGTGCATTTAATTAGAATCTTGTTAATACGATTTACTTATTATGCGCGAACTTATCTATGTTTTATCTGTATTTGATCTGATAAAGATGCTATACATTCTTGCTTGACACATAATAGATTATTCTATTCATAACTAAAAATGAGGAGGGGAAATACGCACAATCAAAGGCTTTTGAAGTCACCCTGTTATCACGATTAAATCTGGCAGCGATCTCTGACACTTTAACAAAGTGACATCATGCATTCAACATAATTCTTTTTGTTCATTTTATAGGATGGTTGTTCTCTATTCCCTATTAATAAGAAGCAATTATGAAATGTTGCACTGAAGATCAAACATTGTAACATTTAGGAAAGAGATAAATTTCTCAACTATTTGAAAATTTAGCACAGAACAAATTCAAACAGTTTTCGTACATCCAAAAAAATTATTTTTTTGATTAGAAAATTATTTTAAAGAAAAATCTTTTTTGTAATAGATTTGGGAAAAAGCAAGGGAATTCTTAAATATATTCATTCAAACATACAATTTAAACAATCTTTCCCATGCTTGACTACAATTCTGCTCAAGGTATTCTTAATAAATGGCTGGGGTAAAGTTACATTGGTATATCCAAATTAATTCAGTTCATTCCCTATGTTGAATTCAAGATGCTCTTAAAGTGATAACATTACAACATTTTATTTCCTAATAATAACCTTTAGCGATTCATAATTTTTTGTAAACAATATTTAATTTACACCATTGTAGTTTAACTTTCCAAATGAGTAATCATAGAACGAAATGTTAAGTCTTTGTAAGAGTAGAACTTCAATTTAATACTAAGTGAAATTTTGTATAATCTGATTTTGAGTGAAAGAAACTATACTGTTTGATAAAAAGGTTCTTTTATCATTCTTTTTATATATAAATACAGCGTTGTTCTATTTGTAAAATACCAGTTTTTCTACTTGGGGGAGGCGGGGTTCAATTTCAAAAACTGATTTTGCAAACCAAGATATAGTTGTTCCGACGTATTCTACTTATAACGTCAAGGCAAAAATGTCTTCTGAAAATATGAGGCACAGAGCAGAAACACTACTTAAAGGTGACCCTCACTATTTCCTCACAGTTAGAAATTAGAAGGTATGTTCCTGAATGATTATATCAATTCAGGATGTTAATATAACTTAACTAATAACATTTTCTGAATTTCTTGTGCTTTCAGTTTCTATTAACTGTTAAAAGAAGGCACTGACACATTATAACAGACATAAACCTGTTACTATATACATGAAATAGATGAATTGGGTTACTAAATCTGACCAAATAATATCATGGGGAAGTTCAATATTATAGATTACCGTGGTGTTTTGGGGGGGGTTCCTTTAATAAGAATACTTTTACTATTGATGATGATTTTCTGCCTTTATTTGTAACTGATAGGCCGATGATTCATTCATATCTCATGCATGCTTCGGTTGTTCTATTTTAGTCAACAGAAATACTGATCCAAAATTTTCTCAATTTAAACATTCCAATTCCCTCATAAGTCAGTATAACCTGATAATGTGAGACCTTTTCGTATATCTGAGAAAAGAAAGAGTGCAGAAGAAAAAGGCAGAGAGAAAATAAAAAAGAACGAAACTTTAAATCAATGATTATTACTGATAGACTTAAAAACTGAGTCTTTTAGGCACTGATATCAAATGATGGCACAAATCTTAAAAATCTAGAAAAGTTCTTAAAAGAAACTCTACTGTTTTAGAAAAAAAAAAGACTAAAAAATAAATTATGGAAATGGTGATAATTTTTTTCAAATTACAAAATTCTGTAAAGAATTTTCATATTTATTATATAGTAAATTATGATTTAAAAGTAATGAATATTTTAAAAGCAATAAAAATCTTGCAAATAGCTCATTTTTACGTATAAAAAGTTGAGAGTCAAACAAAAATAACTATCCTTTTATACACTCACAAGCCAAGGAATTAAAAACCCAAGATCAATATTTTATTGGACCACCTTTTGTACGGATAACTTCTCTGATTCGTTTGGGCATCAAGTCTACAAGCTTCTGGAGTGCATTTACATCCATAAAATGCCATGCATTGACTATGCATCTTTTTAGATCTTGTAAATTAGATGGAAGAGGAGAGTGCTGTAAAATTACTGTTCCCTTATCAAAATCTGTATATTCAGCAAATATTGGAAATTTTGTCTAATCCTCAATCATACAGGCTGTGAGCCAAATAATTGCTCAGAAAAAATCTATAGAACGTTATACCTAATCATCAGAAGTGTTTACTTGTTAAATTCCTGATACACTTTAAATTTATGTTTAGATTCTTTGCATTGTAAAAAAATATTTAGGGCTTTTTCTTTTTTACAGACTGAATTCTAAATTTTATACAGATTTATAATTCTGATTATAAATCATTATGCGTAATTCGTACATCTAGCTCATTTTATCCACATGGACAGACAGATTAATATCTCACATTTATTTCTTCTAAAATTTCATATAAATCTATAGTTTATGTCTGAAGATCGTGTAGTAAACTTAATTCATATAGATAGTTCAGCTTTTCAATTAATGTGTTCTCATAAGACAAAAATAATTCTGAAAATGTTGTTTTTGAATCTGAAATTACAAATGGAATCGCATCATAAAAGTCAAGATAAACTTTTGAGAAATACTGAATCTTCTACTTCAAGATTTTATATATAAGAATGAAATAAAGTCTTTTCCCTCTTTCTCTATTAAAGAACATTCACTGAAAAAAAAGCAATATGCTTTTTTCTATTATGATTTCGAAACCAATCTGGATTAACTCACATTCTCCTAAAATTTATAAACCTCAGAATACACAGCTGTTCGATCGTCAGAACTGATAGCGATACCAGTTCGATCACGTGACACAGCGGCAGGTGAATCAACTTAAACTTTCGAATTTCGGAATGTTACTCAATAAAATGTTCCACACTAAAACTTAAATAGTAAATTCGTAAGCCAAAATAAAGCAAAGAAACATTGAAAAATAATAATAATCTTGATGTAATAAAATATACCAACGGAATTCTATCAATCACAACTTAGAAATGTCATTTTGTGAATCAAGATAAAAGTGATAACTATTTGTGAAACTGGATGATAATCTTTGGAAGGCGTAATCTTCGATAACCAACATCTGATAATAAAGTATAAATACGTCCTTTTGCTGGTAAATATTTTGCAAATCACAGTACTTTATAAAACTGTCAAAATGTCTAAAAACTGTGAATTCATATGCATAGATGACTTCGAGAAATATGCCCTTGCGACATTGCCGAAATATGCGGCGGATTACTATAGAAGTGGTGCTGATGAAGAACAAACATTGAAGGAAAACAGAGAAGGTTTTAAAAGGTTTGCTTTACTTTTGATATATTTCGGCTTTTCTATTCTAGAATATATAGATATTTTCTTAGCGTATTTATAAATAAGATGAAAAAAATTATATTCATAATTTTAATAAGGATTTATTCATGTGGGGTGTTTTTTGTTAGATAATATCATTTGTAAAATGTGATATAATATCTCGTAACATTTACGATTAGAAATCATGCAAAAAGATTCTTTAGGCATATGGTTTGACCTTGATCTGTCAATCTTGGCTGGTAGTTATATTCTGGATAATAGATGCTCGACAAAAAAAGGATTTTTGAAATTTTTAAATTGTATTTATAATTGAAAATTAATAGAACTTCTAAGGTTTTACCACAATATTTTCGAATTATATTCTATTGTTTAAAATTTTTTATACTATTTTGAAGTATAAGAAAAATTATCTATTGATGGATAATGATGAAAATATAGCCATAAATATCATTTAAAAGATTTTTTTCATTTAATTGTTCTCTTACTTAAAATAAAATGCCAAACTATATGTATGTTCCTATATTTTACAGTCATACTTCCCGCTGTTTTACTACCATATTTATGCAATGATATTAAACCCATTTGAGCATTATCTCAGGTGCATAAGTAAGAGAAAAATTTTAATAAAAAAACTGATAAATCGACCCTAACATTGCCATAGTTTGGCGCTGTGTAATTGTTAATAAACAATTAACTATATATTATATATTTATCGTTAATATAAGGTTGTAATCCAATAATAATTAAAAATTGAGAGGTTTATTAAAGTTCATGAATTTAAAAACCAAAAAAAAAAAAGATTAAAATGAAATCTGTTGTGCATATTTCAATATATCATGTCAGAACATCATTTCTTGAACGACCAAGCACCACGTGCTAGTGGAAATTAAATTATATTTTTATTAATTTTAATCTTTCATTTAATGGGTCACTTTAGTATTGCCAACGATCCAAAAAACTTTGTCTCACATTTGTTGTTTAAAATAATATCACATTTCCTATTCACTTCATTTCGTATAATCACATGCTCAAAAGGACATTTTTCTAGGTTTTATTTGCTGTCGTCATTAACTTATTTTTTTAATCATAGCTTTTATAAATGCACCTTATTAATTGCTGATTTTCTGAGATGCTCGTGTAGATAATAAAGTTTCAATTTTTTGCCTACAGATTAAAATTTTTATTTTTCGCTTATAGAATTTTGTTCACGCCACAAACCTCATTTCCAAAATAATGTCATGTTCCGACATGATAATAATAGAACTTTTCTATTTCTGAAGGGTTAGTGAAATAATATTTAAGCTCAAATTTAAAAAAATTCAGACAATAATGATAAAAATATTTAATATGAAAAATACCAGAATAAAAGTAAAGAACAGGTTATTGGTTTATGTTGAGTGGATTTTGTATATAGTTGCAAATCAGCTAGATTGGTTTCACTATTTGAATAGTATCGATTAGCAATTGATAACGATTTTCAAATCAACGTTTTGAAAGAACTTGCGATGATATGCAAATAAGACGACAGCTTTGAGATAGTGATAACAAAAGGAAGCTACTTCAGTCAAGTTTAATTTAACTTTGAATAGCGCGGCGACAAAAATGTTTATCTCATTCATGAAAAAAAAAACACTTTTAGAAGAGTAATCTATGAGTTCAATCGATTCTTTTACTCGCATTTCTTCGAACATCTAAATTTAAAACAAATGACTCTCTACTATTCGCATCTATGATATTTGTCTTAAATGAAGTTCCGAAGAAGATAAAAGTGTGTTCGATGAATTCAGAAAAAAAGAAGTGCAGAAAAAAATTTAAGAGAATTTAACAGAAATGCAACTGCAAAACATATTTCCTTTAAGCAATTCAAAACTTTTAATTGGAATTTTCTGAATTGTATTTAGAAAGTAATAGACTCAGCTTTTTTTTACAGTGAGTCGCTGAATATATATTAAACAAGTTATGTCACCGTGAAAGTACAAGAACGATGAATCTGAAATTAAAAAATTACATAAGAAGAATACATAAGAAGAAGAATCTTGGACGAAAAGGGAGGGGGAAAACCAATAATAACACTGTCTCCAGCCGAGGTTGTGAAATTGCTTGCTCAATCAATCTCCACCAATATCAAGGGATAAAAGCTTGTATTATTTTGTTGTGATGTGTCTTTTGGTAAAGATACTTTCCAGTGCTATTCGAGGGGTGGGGGGCAGTGTTATTTCGTGTCTATTTTATTTGTTAGGGTTTTCAAGTTCGAGACGCGATTTCACCGAAGAACTGTCAAATAAGTGGATCTGGGGAACGTTAAATCCGGCAATTAAAATGATTTCCCACTCTCTTGCCGTCGAAAATTAGGAGAAGGGAAGGGCAGCTCAGGTATCGCCCTCGCCATCTGATCATGGTTCAAAATTACGAGGTCCGTCCCAAAATGGCTAGTGTTACTTTAAAACGGAACGTTAATTAATTAAACTGTCCTTATTTGTTGGTTTGTTATCAGCTTCTTTTATAATTATTTTTTCTCTTTTATATAGATTATAAAGCTCTTCTCTTAAAAAATAACTAAATAAGATTAAAAACTCAAGCACATTCTTAAAAAGTAACTCCAGTGGCTTATCTAACATGATAATAAACAATAACTTTAAAGTAAAATTCAAGATCAAAAGCTAAAGAAATGTAATGAATCCATCCTGAAGACTTTTTCAAGGGTCACCCTCAGGCAGGGATTCAAACCAGGGATTTTTTCTGTGAGGGATCTGACAATTTCTAATTACTATGACAAAATTCTAATTACTATGTTTTGTTTCTGTGAGAGGGTTTGAATTATATCTATGTAATTCTATTTAGATTTTTAAAAAATTAAAATAATTTGCTTTACCTATACTGGTATATTCTGTATTATTATAATACTGATATATTCTGTTTTACGATCTTTTGTTTGATCTAAAGAATGTATATATTCTATTTGGATTCAAATTTGTTCTTGTATTTGCTTTACCTGTGTGCTTGTATGCTTATAACACTAGTATATTCTATTTTACGATCTTTTATTTGATCCAATACATTTGGATTCAAATTTATTATTATATTTCTGGGTAAATAACTTATCTCTAAGGTCTCAATTTTCTTGGATTTTCGGGTCACGAAGGATCATTTTTTGACAAAATTGTCAGATCCCTCACAGAAAAAATACCTGGTTTGAATCCCTGCCGGAGGATGACCCTTGAAAAAGTCTTCAGACCGGATTCATTATACTCTGTGGTGATTGCTATATAAGCCAATTAATATCCTTCAAGCTGAAGGGTCCCTTTTGCTTGATCGGTATGATACTCGGCTACTAACCATAAGATTGGAAGTTCGGGCCTAGCGTAATTCGCTAACCTCCTAAATATCTATCAGAAAAGTAAAAACACCAGAAAGGAAATAATAAGAAATAAAAATCAATTATTACATTTAATTTATAAAATAATACTGTTTTTGTCGTTCAGCATTTTATATATAATTACTTCAAAACCAAGTATGTTTTTTTTAACATTTATGTTCTTTATTAAGCTTTTTATCTAAACAGCATAGACCAAGGATGTTACGTTCAGAACTCAGTCTTTATGGAAACAAAATTTCATCGAAAATTCAAACAACAAAAATTTCAGTTTTTATAGGAACTTAAATTTATTTCGAAATTAAGATACAAAAAGAACAAACCCTGAAATATTTTTTAATTCGACACTTAATATCTTTCCCCTGCGACAATCTTTCCTTTTAGGTAGATATTTTGTGATCAGCAACTTCTTTTAAATCTAATGCAATACGATGACATAATTGTGCCTATGGCAGGAGACTTGTTTCCTTTCATAAGTGAAAATGTTTTCACCTACCTCCAATTACTCTTAAACAAATAAATAATTCCATATGTCAAATTCTTAGTATTCTCAAACTTGGCCGGTAAATATTTACGAAGTGTTGGAATTATACAGCCATGAAATACTAATGGTTAGTTACTAAAATACTAAAGGTAGATTGGTAATAAAATAGTAATAGTAGGTTTTATTTTATCTTTAACTTCTAAAATATTATCTGCTACTGTGGAGATAAATTGTCCTACAATATAATTCAATTAATAATCGACTCTTTTTGAATGTAGAGGTTCATTATCGATAATTAAATATAATTTAATTTCGATAATTAAATATAATTTGTAAAAACTAAATTGCAAAATTTTAATTAATTTTTTACTTCTTGTTATGTTTGCTGGGGCTGACACTTATTCATTGAGGGTCACCTCTTTTAATATTAAATAAATTAAATTAGAAATAATATTTAGTACTTAATTAGCATTAGCATTTTTTCTAGGTTTTACATAATGACTAACTCCTAGTCGTCAGCAAAAGCCTGATGAATTATCAAATAATATTTAATTTCCAAAATTCTTTTAGAGTAAAAATTCCACATGGTAGGAGTTAGAACCGATAATTGTGGACTCCTTAAAATTTTTTGTTTTTAGCGTGAAGGTTATTTTCGGTATAAACAATACTTCTGACCATTAAAAAAAAGCATAAAATTTCAAATTCATATGGGACCTAATTTTATAAAAACGCTAAATACAATTAATCCAATTTAAACTATCAAACGTAACGTATTATGCCTTTTCGACAATATTATTAACAACTAATTCGCAGCTTTCATTTTCTCGAAAACAGAACTGATTAGGGAAAACTATCCACTGGATTTAATCCAATAAAATTTCTTAAAATCTTTCCCAAAAAAAAGGAAAAAAGTAAATAAAATTTTATAAATTAAAAATTTAAGAATTATTATTTATTATAAGGAGATTATTATTTTCCTATTTTTACAAGAAATAAAGCCTCGAAATATTTAGGATTGAAGAATTGAGTTACTACTTGAATACTTTAAAACATTACAGTATTCAATATCTTAAAACTTATGCTTAAAAATTAAAATTTGAAGCACAGTTTCTGCATCAAATTACCTTTGAGGTTCGAACAATTACTGCCGCCACTTTCGGTGCCTTAGGTCAATACTGGATTTCTCACAGTGGGTCAGTAAGTGATATTATTTCGAGTTTTAATATGTTTGTGGCGAAAGATGGGCACTCAGAGATATATTTTAATGGAAATGTGTGTGCTGAACTTCTGGACAGTTTTCACAGCGAATGTATGATTTTATTTTGTCTGATGAGTTTTTCAGAAACCTTCTAGCAATCCAGCTATTGTGTATGTTATGTTTTGGGGGCAGTCGAAATCTGTGATAAATGGCTTCTCAAAGGCATGGATCAAACGTCTACACCTACTACTTCGTGTCTATCTTTTGAAGTGATGGGGGTATTAAATGGGTCAAGGTCTCTGACAGAAAATCAGATACTCGTTTCCCTCAATGTTTGCATGTACAGATATACACTGTATCAAACAGGATTTTCCATTGCTGTGCAGCCTTGCCAGAAGAACATTTATAGATGCCAATCTCTTCCAGTCAAATAGCTTCCAATGCCGATTTAGAGTCTGAAAAGATAACTAAATCCTCCAAGGAATCCATAGGTTGCGAATCAGGCAGTCATGTACGGAACGAGGATTTCTCTAAAATCAATAAGTTCACTGGTGAAGTTAGAAGCAATCATACTTGTATTAATTTTGTGTGGGTATACCTGTTACCAATTTTGTGTGGGTCTGGAAGGAGGAAGACAATATCAATATTAAACTCCTTTTTTGAAAAATTTGCCTGAGGAGGGGGTGGGGACATCAGTGTCAGCGATTGCTACGTTTTACTCTTAGAGCTTTTCCATCGTATCAAGTCTTTTTTTGTCTAAGTGCCCTAGGGTCTTCTTTTTTTACAGCTAGGTTGCAACTTTTCCAATAACATTTACATATCTGATGATAAAACAATGTACCAAATTTTACTCGCACTGCATGTTATGAGGAAAATATTTAAATATTTTGGTAAGTGCACATATTTTTGTCACTATGCATTTCTTGATAGTTCAAATATTATGATATTCATGTTGTTGTGGTCATAATTAAAAATATTTTTGTCTGCAGAAATTTTTAATAAAACACAGAATTCAAATTTTTATTAGCTGAATAGATTTTTTTTTAATTTTACGTGTAAAAATTTTTTTAAAGACAATTGCTAATGAAAGTATTACAAAAGGGCATAAAAATTCTAAAATAGAAAGACTGTTAAAACCATTTCTGTTGAAGAAAATTTTGAGGATTTTTAATGACACTAGTCGAAAATGTTTTTTTTACTGTACACATAAAAGGAATAATTTTATACCTCATGTCCCAAATGAAATTTTTATGCGGAAGGATTTAAATAAATTGAGTTGATTTTTTTTCTATAATTTTGGGTCTAAACTATAGGCGAAAAAGAAGATTAACAATTCTTCATTAAACGATGATAGCTATTGCCTGTTATATGTATCTTATGTTATTATGTAAACATTATTTCTTTCCTTTCTAGATTGCGTTTCAAGCCAAGATTCCTCAGGGATGTGACTACAAGGTTTTTGAAAACCTATGTCTTGGGCCACAGCATCTCTTTTCCTGTCTGCATTGCTCCCAGTGCGATGCATCGTATGGCCCATCCTGACGGGGAGATAGCAACTGTTAAAGGTAATCAATGCGATTTATTAGAATACGGTTATATTGTGAATTTTATTTTTCCCCGACTAAAATCATTGAAATATTAAATGCGTTAACCAGCCATAAATTTACTTTTCGATTAATCAGAATAGTGTCGATATATTAAGATAGAATCAAATGACAAAATAACTGCTCAAATCATTGGCTTTTTATTGACTTACTTTCTGTCAAGACGTCACTTCCTTTCCTTCTCTTCCCTCTGATATATCTTTTTTTTTTTCTTGTAAGACGAAATTGGATTTTAATATTTAATTGACAGAGTTAATTGACTTCATTGACTTGTCTATTATTAAGTCAATTATCTTACAGGTGCATGATTCAGTAGAAGAATGGCTTCATCTAAATCTATTTATTTTTTCAAAAATTATTCATTTTTTCCATTATCCATAATTGAAGAGCCATTTGTTTATTTTACCCGGATTTACTTGGCGATTTTCAGAATACACCAAAATAACCAAATTCCATTAGGCAAGGTTTACATTTTTTTTTTTTTTTTTGCAATTTATTGGAGGAGAGGAGGGGGTGAAGCTACAAAAATAAACCACTAATAGAAATTATATGAAGAGGTCATTATTTTTAAATTTCTAGAAATTAACTGTTTCAAAACTGTGACAATGAAACTAAGTTAGTTTTTTCTGTCAAAAGTTGAAATTTTTATCCTGTTCTACAGGTTATATTTAGATACATATAGGTTTGAAACGCTTTTTACATTTTAAACGTTATGTTACCTTGGAGAGAGATTGTTTTACAGCGAAAGTACACATTCCCTTTATCATGGCGCAGTATGATAATTTCCGGCCCTTGCTACAAAAAGCTCAAGAATTCACTCCCTCCACAGTAGTTTTTCAGTTCTCACTTTACCATTATTATTTCCAAGTTATGCATTCACAAATACTTTATGTATTTTGGATACGTATGAAACGTAAGTAAGTTTTTCTTTTTTTTTCTTTTTATTATCATGTGAGAACATAATGCTGTTTTGGGGATAAGGTTTTTGGCGTCAATTCAATTCTGTAGGCGAAAAATTGAAATTTTATTATCTGCACTGGCATCTAAAAAAATCAGCTTTTAAAAACGCGTTACCATTGCATTTACATTACATGAATTTTTTTCAAAATATTTTTGACATCTGCATGAATCATGAAAAGTTTCATTAACTTTCATTATTTTAAAGAAATAACGCCATTTTTGTAAAGAAAACAAGGCCTGCTTGTATTATTTCAAAATTAAAATGCAATAAAGACATTATTCTCTATCTGATTATGATTTTGGTAATGTTTACAAATTTGCTAATCATTTGAACTTTTAGCAGAATTTTAAAAAATTATATTTTTTCATTTACATTCAAATTACTTTAAATAGAAATAAATAAGTTTTTTTCATAAAAATTATGAAGTTTTATATTTTTTAAAATTGTTTTTTTTTATATAAAACTCCATTTTAATAAAATTATTCAGAAAAATAGGAAAATGGCCAAATTATCTTCACTGGGCATATCACTTGAAAAAGATGTTCCGTGAAGTGTTAAATTTAAAAGAGAAAACCAAAATTCTTTTAAAAACTTAAACAAAACAAATTGCATTAACTACGAGATTTTCATTTTTATCACTGTCTCGTAATTTTAACTTGAAACAAACGATCTAACGCAATCTGTTTCCTCTTCAAACAAAGCCGTGACTTGAAAGTCATTGATGTTGATGACGTATCCGCTTTTACAACGGAAGAAATAGGTGCAGTAGCTTCTGGGGGCTTTAAACTCATTAAGAGAAATAAGTAATTTTAAAGAGCAAATTTTTTAAATAAAAATTTAAAGATATAAAAAAAACTTTTTTTATTTCTTCTTATTTTGAAACTTTTTTTTTTTTTGCAGAATTTAGTATCATGCATATATCAAATTTGGAGTCATTTTAGAATGTACATAATTTTATTGACGTTCTATACCTATGAATTTTAATGTGAAATTGATGTTTATTTAACTGTCATTTAGCATTTTGAAACGCCTACATATGTGGCATTCTTTCTCTGACTTACATTCAAATTTGTTACAAGATTTTTTTCTTCCTTTTCAAAAGAATTATCATTTCAATCTCTCTTTATAGATTAATTTATGTATCTCCGTATTATAACGAGTATTATCCACAGTCTCTTTGTTTTACAAAGCTCTTTACTCTCTTAATTCGATATTGCTTACTTTCTTTTTAAAACCAGCTGCTGTGGCTGAAGGAGTTCCAATGGTCCTCAGTACAATATCTACTACTTCGCTGGAAGATGTTGCCAAAGCCGCGCCAGAATCTATTCGATGGCTACAATTGTACATCTACAAAGACAGGAAGGTTTCCAAAGAACTGGTTATTCGAGCGGAAAAAGCAGGGTACTTGGCTATAGTCCTCACAGTCGATGCTCCTGTGTTTGGACATCGTTGGGCAGACACCAGAAATAAATTCGCCCTTCCTCCTCATTTGAAGTAAGGCCATATATTGGTTTCAAACTATAAATTGTAACTCATTGTAAAGTAAACCGATCACCATTATGTCACAAAGCTAAAACTGTTGACTATAGACAATTAGAGATTTTAATGTGACCTATTATTTTTTTCACATTCCACAGATTTAAATTCTGAAGTTGTTAGATACTGGAGACATAGGAAAAGAGGAATCATATGATATCAGCAAAAGGGATATCGTATATTACGACTTGAAATTCAGTTGTTTGCCATTAGAGTCGCTGGAGTGAAATGTTAACAGATAAAAGTCTCCAAAGATTGGGTCCAACAAAATAAAAGTTTAAAAAAATAATTTATTGAAGAAGAAACAAAACATGAACTATTTACAGGTATGGTTATATAGACGGTCATTATAGGACCAGAGAACCACCACACTCAGTCTCGGTCTCACATTACAAACGTAATGATACGTATTTATATCATCTTATTTCTAATATTTGAATAATAGCTACGGTTATCGTCTTAAGTGTCAAATATGATACCAATTAAACAGCTAAATGTTTAATGCCAAATGAAGTGATTTACTGAAATTAATTATTCACAATGGCAGGTTCAAAAGTGCCTGAGAATCATTTTAGAAAGAAGAACGAGAGACAAAAGAATTTGGAATTTAGAACCTTAATGTCGAAATTTTCTAACATCATGATAAATCTCTACTAATAATGAAGGAGATTATGTGTATGTGTGTTCTCACTACAGGTTATACTGTTTGCTTTAGAGCTTGATGGGATATCCAAATTTGGCACAAATATAGGACTGCTCAATATAGACTGCTCAAATTCTGTACAGCTATATTTTTTGCTTAGAGGCATAATAATTGGTCGAAAGAACTATATTTCTAAGGCTCATAATTTTAAAGAAAATGCGAGAAAACGTTATAATACTCAATACAATGTACGAAATGAACTTTATTGCAAATATTAATGTTGATATTTGCATATGATTACATAGAAATATATTCAAAATGTTCACCCTCGTATTGAAGGATGCAGTCACCTACCGTGAAATTGATGACTGCACATGTTGCAACAACATGATGTATCTAAAAATACAAGCCAGTTGAAGAAGAAGAAAATGTCGCTTTCACCAATAACTAGATTTAAATACACCTATTCCTTTTCCACAAGAAGAAATTCAAAGATATCAAATCTGTCAATCTTGATAGCGTAAAACTGAACTCTTAGTCTCAATCCAGTGAACTCAGTATTCAATATTTAGCTATGAATACAGGAGAATGGAGTTCTAAATTATGCTAGCATTATAATTCAACCATGGAGAAATACCAAACATGAAGGGTCCTGAGAACCATTCAAGCAGCAGCTATCATGAAACTGACTAGAAGCCGGTGCCAATTTGTCATTCTTAAAAAAGCTAATAGTACACTTAATAAATCTTCTCTCTGATTAGCAATTGTTTCCCCCTGAAAATAAGAGTCCATCCTTTTAATAAACACAAATAATTTCAGTGGCTTAAGATTCATTCGGATTTCATTAATCAGCGAATTTTTAAAGGAAAAAATGGGTTAAACGAGCTATTCCATTCGTCATAAAAATTGAGAAGATGTACGTAAGTTATTTAGGGTGAATTTCATTAAAAACGATTAAATGTCGAATTACTTTTTGAAATAATGGCAATGTTTCAATATTTGAATAAAAAGAAAAAAACTATATTTTAAAAAAAATTATTCTCATATTAAGAATAAATCTGAATCATAGTGTCTGATCCTTCAAAATTCCTATAATAAAACCGCGAAAACAGTCTAATTTTAGAATTATCAAGCTTAAATTGAGTATTGTCAGGGTAGAGTTTACCGCGAAAAAAATTAAATATATCTTAGGAACTACTATGAATTTTGGAATGAAATATGATATATACAAGTAAAAAGATCTGCTGAATCTAATTATCGAAAATTTCGACTTCCGCAATGAAAAAATTTCTAGATAATAGTTAATTAACTCTGCCATCTGTTTTTCTATCTCAATGAATCTGTCCCATTAAGGCATTTCCATCGACACCTCTTTTCTGAAGATGCAATTATAAATTACAAAATAACAAAGATATTTTTTTGAAAACTGTACTGTTTTCGAGGTGTTTTTCAAGCACTCCCAATTAGAAATCCGACTGCGCAGATGATTTTGCACAATTTTGAATCCTGTATATTTGGGCAGTTAAAAACTGTGCAAATCAAAAAGGCTTTTTACAATTTTAATTAATGAATGAAAACTTAAGCATGATTTAAGGGTTTTTACACGATAACTACCCAAAAATTAATATTGTATAAAATCATTTTTAAATATTTCAAAAGAATTATATTTTTAATAATAGCAGTTTATTTGTGGTGTAATTTGCTTCTAAATTTCGGGAAAAAAATTTAAAATACATGATTTTAAACAATACATTAGGTGGTTATGATTAAAATTCAAGCGTTAAATTAATCCTGAAGCGAAAAATTATTTTAAATATGTTGAAGAAACTTGTATTTGTAAAATTAACTACTTAAGGAAATAAATTACCCAATAAAAATAAAAATTAATTCAACATTTTATGATGGGTGGCATTTTTCTATTGATATTACTTTTCAGACTGAAGTGATTACATATCTTTCTTTGTAAAAAATCTGAGCAAATTACTATATGTTCTCAGCATGTGAGCCTCCAAGTCCAACCAAATTTTCAAACGTAAGGCAACTTGATTTTATCAACATCTAATGATTCTTGGCGAATTTATAGGGCAATTCTAATAACGCTGTTTCTTAAGAATTATGTTTACCTTAAAGTTTATCGGGTTTTTTCGAAATGGTTCTGTAATGCACACAATACTGTTATGAGATCATGATCTTGATTTGCAACATTTTTGAATAGACGTTGCAAAACTGGGTATATTCACGCTTATTCGATAGTACTCCAATTTGGCACAATCAGCTAATACAGTTTTCATTTTTTATTGTCTTGTCATTTCTGCATCATAGTATATTCTCTATCTCATTTAGATGGTATATGTGACCTTGTATACCTTGTGATTATGGCTTGTTTTTGTATACCTTGTAATCTCTCAAAATCGTTTACCTCAGTTACTTTTTGAGTCACCTAATGCTTATATATTTTTAAAAATTACTTCCAAATTTATCATTCAGCTATAAGTTTTTATACACATAATTTAAATCTTTCTTACTATTTTTAGGCTTGGAAATTTTCCAGATGTTGGAATGGATAAAGTAACAGAAACAGACGATTCTTCTGGCTTAAACAACTACGTCGATCAATTATTTGATCCATCTATTTCATGGAAGGATATCAAATGGTTGAAAGAAATAACAACTTTACCGATTTTATTAAAAGGAATTTTAACAGGTACACTCTAAAATATAAGTTATGACCTTAATATCTTGAGCATTGTCCTAAATAATACGATCATAAATATACAAGGAATATATGGAAGATTATCCATATATTTAATCAACAAAGGCATAAAAAATAACATTTTTATTTAAAATAAACGCAAGGAAATTTTTTAAGATAGTTAATGGAATACATTGTAAAAGTATGTATAAAAATCTCGTGAACACAGAAAAAAAATACAATTCGTTCTTGCATCGCATGATTAATCCACTGGCAAGAGAACGTAGTATGACCACTACGTCATCTTGGTGAAAGCAGGAGCATCACAGTATTCCCCCATCTGGTAGTACAGCGGACAGTAAAATTAGAAGTAAAAATGTACTTGACGGTCAGATCTGGCACATAAGATGATACAGTAGAATTCGAAGGTAACTCAGGACTCGGCGGAGAAGACTCAATTCTGGCATTTTTTAAAGATGGAATTGCAGTTGATGGTGGTGATATGATTGGTGCAAATGACTGTGAGCATTTTCGAGGAAGGCGAGCTTTAAATGAATATTGCTGATCTTAAATTCTCTGCCATTCTTCTCAAATATAAAAGCTCTATCTGTATTCTGAGTACACATAAGGCGTCGTCATCATACGGTGCCTACAAAGATTTCTTAACTGTGTTGTTATTTGTCGAAGAATGTTGGAAACTGGATGCTCTTTCAATCATAACAATGGAGAATTCTTTTATACTTTCATCTAAAATCCACTATTTTTATACTTTTTGGGGGAAGCACAGCAAATTTTTTAGCTTATGCGAATTTAGTAATTGTCTTTTTCCATTGAGTCTTTTACATAAGCTCTTTCAGCATGTTTTTCGTATTTAGATATTCTCACCGTAATAATTAAATCATTACTGGAGTTCTGAAGAAACAACTTGACCACCCAATTTCGTTCTTTCTTCGCTAAAGGCAAAATGAAAAAGGTTTTTACAGGATTGATTACTGGTATTTTAAAATGTACACAATTTGCATTACGAACATTTTTCATTACATGGAAACTACAAAAAGCTACTCCATTCCAGCAGAAGAATTCTAAATGGTCGCAATACTGAGACAACATTGGCGGAAACTATGATTGAGTCGTAAGAATCATCATCGATCACAGTATAGCCCCACTCTTAGATGACACATCATGATCTTTTTGGTGGCCAACCCTATACCATATCAGTATTCAACAGAGCGGCAAAAACCAACCATCACGTTGGAAGCTTCTTACCCTCCTTTTCTTTCTCGAAGTGCCCTTGGACGAATTATATAATATAAAAAACGCTCTTTAGCGTTCTATATTCAAAGTGTATATTTTTTTCGATTTTCTTTCCCCTACATTCCATACAATGCATAAATCAAATTTCAATTATGTACATTAAGCAGAACGAGCACAACATAGGACTGGGTAGGGCCAATTTTATTATACGTAAGCATGCATCTACATTAAAAAAAAGACTATGCATTTGTCAGAATATCATTCCAGATTCTATAGATATAGAATATTTCAATTTTCTAATTTTCAGTTTTGCTTTCCATTCATATTTTTATTTTCATCTCTTTGTGTGACAAGTTCACTATTACTCCTTAAGAATACTATTGTTACTGGCTTTATGAAGGAACAAATGGCATTAAGATTCATGTTACAAGTCTGGCCCGTTCACGGCGCTTCTTTTTCTTCGTTTGGTGCAATGTTCGTTTTCGAAACATAACTGACCGAAGTATTCTACCTTTGAATTTCTAGTTTCCCTATTCGATGGTGAGAGTTGTGTTTAAATCTTTAAAAAAGTGAAGCTATAGTATAATAACTCTTATTTAGAGATATCTAAAATTAAAATTAATGAACAGAACATACATACATAGGACGTAAACGGCATGGGAACTTCAACAGCATAAAAGCCAATACCAAGAATTTCCTATTTTGCATGTTGTATACAAATAAGAACAACGCATAGAAAATATTGCAGCAATAGAATTTAACATCACATAATTAAGGAGATTGATTTTTTCTCTAAAGGTCGGGTGCTCTGAGAAATTTACAGTTGAAATTGAAAAAAATATTGCAGGCGATCCAGAGCACCTTAATTTGGATTCTTAGATATTGATTTACAGATACATTATTTATTCATAGCTTCTGTAACTTTACGTCTACTTTCTGTTATTGCATCCTTAAAGTGTTACATTTAGAATCAATTCACACCCTACCATTGAAATGGCTTGAACCCAGAATCGACCTTCAGAGTGAAAAAGGAGAAAGAAAGAAAATGACAAGAGCTGACATAGGATAGAGTGGAAAGTTATATATTCAGTTCTCATCGGTTCATTTCAATCATTCCGTTTGGGCTGAAAGCAGACTGATAGATGAATGCAAGAGAAGATGAAGAGGCTTGCGGTGCATTTAAGGAACCGGATACTTCTGGTATATTCTTGAAAGGTTTTTAAAAGAAGGATTTGAAAGGAATTGTCATGGAGTGGGCGTGAATGAAGCCGCCAAAATGGTTGGGGAGAAAAGAAAAAAAATATGGTGTTAGCTAGTTGACTTAATTCATTGGTGTAAGGTTAAATGATGATGGATAATTGATTTTAAATTCAAAATAAATTAAAAAAAACTTATCTAATGCAAAAACTGACCTATTATTGTCATCAAATATTTTTATTGAGTGCCTTTTTTTCTTATAACAGCTGAAGATGCAATAATGGCTGTCGAACACGGAGTGGCTGGCATCATTGTATCCAATCATGGTGCAAGGCAGCTCGATGGAGTCCCATCTACGGTAAGGGTTTTAGCAAATTATTTTCAAAATATCAGTAAAATTATTTTCTAGTAATGATCTTTTAAAGGCTCACTTTTTCTTTATCAATAGATAGAGGTCTTGCCTGAAATCGTGCGAGCTGTAGCTGGACGCTGTGAAGTCTACTTGGATGGTGGAGTTCGTACTGGCACAGACGTACTCAAGGCTTTAGCTTTAGGAGCAAAAGCTGTATTCATTGGAAGACCAGTATTGTGGGGTCTGGCCTATGACGTAAGTTGCCTTATTTATCAGCAGTTCAAGTCTAAAAATTTATTTATTAAATTTGAAGTGCTGCAGTAACACATCACTTAATAAGTCCTCGGTCTGATATATGGTAACATTGTTAACAGATTGATGTGATTTCCGGTAGTTATCGAAAGCGACTAAAAACTCAAAAGTTGGCTAACAAGGTTATGGCATATGTATATTGGGAACGAGCATGGAATTTTGTACATCGACTATATTGAGAAAAGCAAAACTATCAACAGAGAATATTACATGGCATTATAGAATCGACTGCGCAGAAATCAAGAAGTGACCCATATGCAAAAGAAAAAAAAATGCTATTTCGCCAGGACAAAGCTCTGTGTCACAAATCGATGAGAACAATAGTTAAATTAGGTGAATTGCGCTTTAAACTGCTTCCACGCTCACCATACTCTCCAGATTTGATTCCCAGCGACTACTAGCTTTTTGTAGACACGATAAAGATGCTTCAGGGAAAGAAATTTGGCTCAAATGAAGAAGTGATTGCCGAAACTGAGTCCTATTTTGCGAACAAAAACAAATAGTTTTACATAAAGGGTATCGAAAAGCTAGAGGAGCATTGGAATGAATATATCACTATTAAATAATGAATACAATGGAATTTCTAAAAAAATTGTCTTCTTAGTTATACCAGGGATTTATTGAGTGATGTGTTAATCAAACTGGAATGTATAGAAGATACTTATAATGTTATGTTGAAAGAGACAATAATGAATACATGAAGGGTGCCATAAACTAGATTTGCTCTATCCTGATATGAACTTTCATTTATTGAAATTCGTCATTTTATAGAAAGTGTATCTTTCTTATAACATGAAGTATTTCTGATGTCTAGTTTTAACATTTACCTGCATTTTATACTAAACATATCTACAATTATTTTAACAATGGTATATCTTTATATTGATGGGTTTAGCAAACTACAGATATCCAAATATTTAGAGGATTACTACCAGTGATGTTGCAATTACATAGAACAAGACTGTTATTCTACCCTCTAGATAAAAAAAAATGAAAATGTTATCAAAGCACGTGCTGCGCCAAATTATATAAAAAATACATCACCAAGCTTTCCAAAAATGTTTATGGCTGATATCATTTTTAAATCTGTCACACTGATTATTTCCGAACATTAATTTCAAAACTTAAACTAAATATATCCTTTTTGAAGATTTGAAAGGACCAGAAATGATACATTTATTTTTTGAAATATTTTTGTTGTATAAAATAAAAAATAAAAATTCGAAATAAAGAATTTAAAATCGCTTCTAAAATAATGTCACAGTGTAAGTTATAGAATATAATTGAATTATTTCCTCATAATTTCTGATTATAAAGCATTATTACAGGTGATAAGAAACGAAGTACTTTTAACCCTCTATGGGCCGAATTTTTGTTTTAACTCCAAAACAAAATTGTGGGAACAAAAAATCAGAAATTATAAAACTATGTTTGCAAATGGGAACAAATTTTTGTGTTTAAACAATTTTATCACGTTATAATCATTATGTGACTTTCAAGTCACACCGGTCTATAAAATTTGCGCTTCCGTATATAATAGCTCATATGTGAAAGTCCATAAAACAATTTGCATTTGGTGTAAGGCAGAAAAGTGCATGCATCCTTAATCATAGTTTGGTAATCACTGACAGAAGTCCAAATAATTTCAATCGGATCAAATGGTTTTCGCGTAGTTTTACTGCCAACAGTTAGCACAGCAATTATTTTCCTATTTCGTGTTGATGAGCCTAGCAGTGGTCACGAATACCAGTATTGGTTGTGTTTGCAACGTCATAGAGTAAAGATTTATGTGCCATCTCATGAAAAAAGCTATAATTATTTTGTAAAATGTCGATAAATTAAAATGTGACCTGAAAGTTACACGGGCCCAAAGAGGATTAAATTTAGTTGTACTGATGATGTAATTATCTAAAGGTTTCACTCTACTTGCTGAGATTTCGGCACTGACTTATTCTATATTCTATATTTGAAAAACATTTGCTTATACTCTATATATCCGAAATTGCAATGAACCATGGACGTGTGAATGTATGCGAAGAACAATCTCACAGCAGTTTATTAATATCGAAATCATTTGCCTGTTTGAAAACCGTATTATGTGAAATACAATCATTCAAATTCACTGTAAATGACAATTCCACTAACATCTTCTGCTAGCAAAAATTAAATTACTGTGTTCTGAGCCCGTCTGGAAGAATGCATGAAAAGACACTGTCTGTCTTCTCAGCTTCACTTCATCGAACGAATTATGACCTCTAATCTTTTCATAGTTGATTTTCCCTCGTAAACGCAAGCGATTCCAGATTCATTTCAGAGTTCTAATACGTGACGTAATGACACTACAACCACAGTCCGACTTTCATCTGGATGTATGTTATATAAATAAAACATTAAAGAAATTCACATCCAAAGTGTCTCCAAATTAATTTTTTTTTCAATTCCTTCTATTTGCTCACACTCTCCCCATATACGTATATATGTCTTGTTCAAATTTTCAATCGTTAATAAAATGCTTTTTATTCACTCAATCAAGTTCAAGTACATTTTTTAAACTTGTAATTGATGACATTTGAAGTTGACACAGTTTTTTCAAATATTCATTCATTTTTTATTAATTAAAAACTAATTTTCTCCCCAAAAATCTTCATTTTCCCATCGCCAAATAAGTAACGAATTCAGTTTGTTTTTTCTCCACATTAATGATTTAGGCTTAACATGTTTTCGGCCAATTATTTTTAACGATTCTGTTTGTTTTCTTAATGTTTGATTCCTTTAAAATTAAACATTGTTAAGGAATCAATTTTTCGGATTCATTTTGAAGTACTTTCGTATTAAAATAATACAGAATAAAGAAAATTTTCTAATCTGTATTGCGTTACCCTAACTGATGTAAAAAATCCACGCATTTTGCGTTGCCACAATTAGTTTTGAATCTTCAATTGGTGTTAAATGTGCAATGCTAGAATAATTTTTAGATCAATTAATTTATAGTAATTGTAATTGTTAAGCCATGATAGCCTGGTTGGTGAGGCGTTGGATTCGCATCCCTTGTGCTGCAAGTTCGATCCTTCCAGACGAAGAATCTTCGTGTGTGGCGAACGTTAAATCGGTCGTGGTCACAAAGTTCTCCATGTGGAAAGTAATACCACTGGGGGTTCTGGGTCAGAGGTAGTCGTTCTCTGTTTCAGATCTAAATTACGATCTGCGGATGTGATGAATGAAATGCATGAATGCAGTTCACCCCGTAAAACGGGTTTGTGACGCATGTGAGCTAGAAGTCAAATTTCTGCCTTCGGGTGCTCAGGGCTCCATATCCTCAGAAGCTATTGCATTCCTCCTTCTGTTCTAAAGCGGAACACGAGTAACAATAACAACAATTGTAATTATTTAATTTTAAAAAAATAAAATAACATTTTTCCTAATAACCTAAGTAGAAATTGATTTTTTTAAAATGTTTTTTGTATTGCTTGTTTAAAATTATCTCAATGTTTTTATTTTTTCATTTAAAAATACAGAAGAAGTATTGCAATCGTTAAAAAAATTGAATTTGAGTTATTACTGAATCCTCACTTTTTAGACCTCCATTTCGAAAAGCAAATTCTGGGAAAATGTTTGTATGTATGTATGCGACAATAATAACAGAGAAAATTTTTTAATGATTCTTTGAGATAGTGCATAAATTATGAAAATAATTCTTTATTGTATATATCGCACCAGAACTGAGCAATTCTGTTTTCAGTACTCAATTTTTAAAAAATTGGCTTCTGCAAAAAAAAAAAAAAAAAAAAAAAAAAAGCATTAATTAAAGTTTATTTACTACTACTTCAATTTAAAGTTCACTTTTTACGGTGTCAGGCTGAAAATTAGAGATAGGCATAGTATAATAAAAAGAATGGTGCAAAACTTCTATAATTGGAGACTTATATGACTATCAAAATGTGAAGCTTAAAAATATTTTTCTGAAGATGCTATTAAGATATAAAGCTATATAAAAGAATGAATAAAAAAATTCTAGCTATCATTAATCGCAGCGAATCTACTGGTAACAAAAAACGGTTAGTATATATTTGAAAATAATCATAATTCAGGCGCTTTAGTATTTTTGAACTATTGTTATTTCAAAATTATTACAATCATTTTTCGCTTTATTTTTCTTTCATAATGTAAGAAAGAGTATCTGGAGCCAAAATTAGAAATATTCACAATGTAACTAACTCAAAACAACGTTGAAAAAATTATTTTGGAAAGAATATCAGAATGAGAGGATGGCTAATTAAATCTTTTAAACATATCGCAATGAAGCTAATTTCTTTTTATTAAAAGTGACTGACTTTAAAAGCATAATTTTTTTATTAACAGGGAGAGGCAGGAGTGAGAAAAGTTCTACAAATTTTAAGAAAAGAATTTGATACAGCTATGGCTCTAAGTGGTAAGTAGGAGAAACTAGTAATAGAACGTTCCATTTATTAAAAAAATATATAAATATCTTTATCATACTTTTCGTAAGGTTATGAAAAATATCGAAAGTATTGTTAAGATCATAAAAATACTTAAGTGAAATACCAATAAATTATCAGTGCCTTCAACACATTTTTCGTATCTTAAAAGAACAACGAAAGCGATTGAATAACTAAATTTTGTATTGAGTAAAAGAAATCTGCGATATGGTTTACATGTTACAATTTTTTAAAAACGTATACCATTTTCTGGAAGTAAAGTTTTCTCATGGAGAAATTTGCAATTTCTATAATAGGTGAAAAGGTACAAACTAGAAACTAGAAGGAAGAGTAGGTTTGAAGGGGCACAATTGCAACAATTATCGTATCTAATAATGTGCTAATAACAGAAAAGGCTATTGGAATAGTTCTTCAATTTACGGCCAGTCAATTTATCTTCCTCGTAATATTTCGATATGAAATGTGTAATCTGTATGTCTCACACGGAAGTGCCAAAAAATAAAACTCATAAACCTATCTAATATTACGTAGAACAATATTAGATAGCGCGCAGAATTGCCGCAGTAAGACGTGGCATGGATTCAACTATCTTGTGAAGATATTCTGTGGACAGTTCACATCATGATTCCTGCAGGGCAGTCCACAAAGCCATGAGAGTGCGACGTAAATCTCCTAAGGACAGCATATTGTAAACCATTTCATATATGGTCGATAATGTTCATGTCAAGAAAATTAGGTGACCAAGAGTGGGAAAGAAATTCAGAAGAATGCTTCTCAAGCTACTCGGTAGCACATTGACCTTGGAGTGGCGCATTATACTGTTGGAACTGTCCACATCCGTCAGAAAGGATATTAAAATACCGCTGACCTGTCATGGTCAAGTCTACACACATCAACGGTCAAATTTCATGCTAACTGCACACGCCCTTTGCTCACAGAGCCTCCACCAGCCCAGCTACATGTTGCTGCGAATGTTAAGATGACGCAACAGAAAATTCGAAAGGAAGCCCTTACATATATCCTCCATACAATCCAAATCTCTTCCTATTCAATTTCTATATTTTTTGTTAAAAAAAATATATCCATGGCTATTCTATATATTTTGTACATAATATCCGTGGCCAACGATTTGCTTCGAACAGAGAAGTACACGCCTGGGAACAATCAGGCTTCCGCAGGCAACTACAAACGTTTTTCTATGAAGTCAATGACCATTTTGTTTCACAGTACGATAAATGTATTAACAGTTACTTCGATTACTTTTGAAATAATAATAAATTTACTTACTTTCCCCCCATTAATCTCGTTTTCATTTAACTGTCCCTCAGAAAGCGTTACGATGACTAAAGATTTTAAATAATCATTGTTGAATAACCTTTAGATTATAGATTTTTTAAAAAATGTTTTGCATTTGGAACAGATTTAATTTGGTGATGCGCGAAATGATATACAAAATGTTTATTGATGAATAAAGATTTATTAAATTTATTAAGAGAAATAAAGTTAATTAAAGGGTATTAGCTATCCATTGTACCCAAAGGGCGGTATTTAACTCTGCCTTTCCTTTGAATATTCTCTATAAAACACATAAAACCACACACAAAACTTGAAAATTATTCAAAAAAATTAATTACCCAAATGCAAAAAAAAGAAAGATATTTAGTAAATGCTGCATTTTGCTTTCATTTGATAAATATCTTCAATTTAGGGGAAAAAATAAATGCCTATAATTTTTATTTACAGGTTGCACTAATCTTCACGACGTGAAACCATCTTTGGTAGTAAGACAAGAATCTTTTTCAAAATTATAAGGGCTGGATTGAGAGAAAAAGTGGAGAAAAAACAATGAATACAATTCTTACATTTGTAGCGCATCTTTTATTCTTGATATAAATTTTATATCAAGGGTCCGAAAAATGCTACAACTTTTATCAACAGATTTTAAATCAAAAGGAATTGCTATAAGTTTAACATTTAAAATTCAACTTATATTGTTGTATGATCAATTTCTTCTTTTTTATTTATTTTTTACTTAAAATTCTGAAATATATGTATATAATTTTAACTTTTTAATAAAAATCGATTCATTAAACATATACATAAATAAATTTTATATTTCCTATAGCTGCTAACAAATTAATAGAGGTCAACAAAATATACATCTCATTACTGTAAAATTTAGAGGGAAAATATCCTAGATGAAGAAAGTTTGAGGCTAATTGAATAATTTATGTTCTGATTTTTTTAATATATATGTTCCATTTTAAAATTTTCAAGAAATTGTACAAATATTTGATCATAAAATAAAGAACATAATATGTAAGTTAGTTCTTCAAAGATAGAAAAATAAGTATTTTGTATTCAATAAAATCGAAAAAACATCCCCTAATATAAAATATGCTGAGAGATACTATGGTCTTATGTTTCATAAAAGTTACAGTTTTGGTCCTACTTAAAAGCAATTAAGAGACATTTTCTTCATTGCTCAAAAAGTAAGAAGTAGCAATATGCATGCACCAGAGGATAATAAATTATTTTGAAAATAATGATGCTAATAGAAGAAAATTTTAAGTTAACTGATAAATTAAGATTAAATTAATAAATAAAAACGAGCAAATAATTCAGTTTATAAGTAAATGGTTTTTTCTAGTAATTGATTTTGTAGTAAAAGAATAAACGATGTTTTGAATAGTAAGGCGATAATGCACGAGAAAAGTTTAAACA
Organism: Argiope argentata; assembly: GCA_026289955.1. Classification (NCBI taxonomy): domain Eukaryota; kingdom Metazoa; phylum Arthropoda; class Arachnida; order Araneae; family Araneidae; genus Argiope; species Argiope argentata. The sequence continues at coordinate 1,383,615 of JAOUZG010030349.1, read as the reverse complement.
CAATTTTTTTAAATTCATTAAGTATTTCCTTTAATTATAACTGCCAGCAGACCTCAATATTTTTTCTTTTGATTTTTGAACACCACTACTGGAACCACTAACTTCCTCCATGTCCACCATCCTTCCATGCAGAGTTATCAGTTTAAATTAACTTTAAGAGTCAAATGATTTGAGTTAATTGAATGTCAGTTATTGGATTAATTTATGATTTTGCCTCTTATTCCATTTTTCATAATAGTCACAACTCAATAACAAAATAAGTTCATAATTATTCAAATTGCAGGAGATTTTTTTTTTTTCCTTCCAGCAATTGAGTTCTATAAAATTAAGGAATACAAATGAAATATTACATCAAACTTGCAGTAACACTTTTTATTAATATATGCATCAGCTCAGCAAATCCTTCCACACTTTTTCCATGCATGAAATATATTAAAATTATTTATTGCTTAAGCACAGAGTTTTTAGTACTCTTTCATTATTACCTGGGGGTTTTATTTTATATAAAGCTTACATTTCCATCAAAACTTTAGAAAAATAAAATTTTATACTTTTTTTTTTGTCATTAGCAACAATACATGCAAACAGGCCTTAATAATATAAAGATGTATCATAGGCTGCAAACTTTTGAATTTATTATTGAATATGATTGCATAAAATTACTTTTTCTGAAAAAAAAAATGAAAATTCTTTAAATGTGAATAGCATATGAAAGTATTGTAAAAAAATCCTATACATCATTTACCAAAATCCTAATGAAATAACTCCATTTGAATCAATATAAAAAATAAATATAAACCAAATTTGCCCAAAGCCTTCTAATTAAATATTTAATGAGAATAATCATGAGATATAAAGTTTAAAGTGAAATGAAAATAAATGTTAACACATTCTGTGACATTGGTTACCCAATTATCAGTAGTACTTCTTAAAGTGTATATAACATTTAAAGTAGTAAAAACAAATTATTAAAGAATAGATATTTTCAAAGAATTTCAATTGGTTAAAACAAATATTTTCAAAAATTAATCAAAATTATTGAACAGACCTATATTATTATTTAATATTTGCTTTTTAATTCAAGTCATTATTCCTTAATTTAACTTTCTCATAAACTCCTATACACATTTCTATAATAAGTAGGGACTCCAGTGTTTTTGTATTCATGTTGGAATAAGATTCTATTTTTTTCTAACTATGTAAAAAAATTAATTAATAAAAAACCACAGACAAGTACTTCAGAGTAAGGTTTCAGTTGGATTTTTTTCGGGGGGAGGGGGGTGATATTTTGTATATGTGTGCGTGTTGCCGTTTTAAATAATGTTTTACTATATATGCATAACTCTGCAATTTTCACCTAATTCCCATAGCAACTATGGAAATTTCATAGCTATTAGAAAGTATGTGTTATATAAATGAATAAAAGTACAAGGATCTACAAAACTATGAATTTATTTCAAAGAAATTCATTGAAATTAACTCTTGGCAAAACCTTAACTAGCAAAATAGATACATATAGCACAAATAAGAGTAAAAACAAAATTCATAAAAATCAAAAGATATTATAATATTCCACAGTCAGATATTCATTAATCGTCAGCATTTTTTAAAGTATATTATTGAAAAATCATTCCAGATCTGTTTACAAATATTTTTTGATAGAAATAATTTAACACAAAAGTATTCTTAAATAACAAGCAACTTAGTTTGAGTTTCAGATATTCATTTTTTAGAAATTCAATTCATTAGAACTACATCAAAAATGAATTTTTAAAAATTCCAGGAAACTAAAACTTCTAAGATAAGAAATAAATACAATATTTCCATTACCAATATATACCTAGAATAAAAATTACTTAGTGTCTTTTTTTCTAAGGATTTAGCATTAAAAATTCCCTTTTTATAATGTATTGATTTTTCAAATTTACAAAGAAAAAGAGAAACAAAATATGAGGAAACTATTCTGTATTCAATATGATTTTTTTAGGGTAAGCGTTTTATTCCCAGTCACCCTTATTTTTATCCACAAAAAGCTCTAAAAGTGACAGGTTTCTGTTAATTCAAAAGGAATTTATCACAAGAGTCAATGAAAAATTTTGAGCATACAAATGATGAAACTAGAATGTTTCAATTGATGTTTCAAAGACACTATATATACATTTTCAAGATGACATCACAGATATTTATTTTCCCCAGCTAAATAAAAATAGCAACTATCATACAAACTACAGACTTTAGAAAAATATTTAAATATATGAGTTATTACATTCGGAACTATTTTAGCATTCATAGGACAAAAAATAAAAAGTTGAAATCAATCAGATCTATGATTTCTTCCCAAATACTACATAACATCAAAATTGGGACCTTTTTTTTTTGTAGTTTATTTAATGATAAAGCAAAATTTAATTTTAAAAATAAAACTAAGGACAGGAAACCTTGGACACAAAAACAAATTTAAAACACAACACAAAATAAAGAATGGCAACAATTTTCAGTTATAATAAGCACAATAGTCTTACAATGAAAAGAATATATATATTAAAAAAATACAAAAATGTACAAGAATGCTAAAGAAGAGATGAAAAATTATGGCACATTTAAACATTTGTAGCAGCTCCATGTAAAGTATCTATAATTATGGAGAAGAAAAAGCATTGCATTTAAAAAATAAAAACATATCCTATATTGAAATAATTTTCCTTATGGGGAGAAGGAAGAAAATTCTAACAAATAATAATAATAAATTTCAACAATACTCGCTACATGTCACCAAATCAAGGGTAAATCAGAGAATATATATGAAACAGGAAAATGTATGGTTATACAGTAAAGACAAAAAAATTTTCAATTACAAGACTGTACAAAAAGAGAGTGAAAAATGAGATTAAGTACAAATAGAAATAAGAAAAAAAATTAGAAAACCTTATAAATTATCACAAACAAAAAAAAAAGGCTAATATTTTGTTAGGATGGAATGCAAAATTAGTTTTGGGATATATAATAGGGAAAAAAATATACATATTGAAAAAATCTCAAGTAAAGTTACATTTTTTTTTATTGAATTAAAAAAAAAGGGATTAAATTTTAATATGTTAAAACAAATAAGATATTGGCAGACAAAAAAAATTAACACTGGTGTACTAAAGTCATAATTACAGCTTTGAAATTTTTTAAACATTGCAGACATATGCAAATCTTTACACAAACAGAAATTTATATTACTGTCATTAGAATCAGCTGAAACACATACAAAAATGAAAGGTAAACATCAATTATATGCATAAATAATCAGCATTTCTTTTTTCATTCAAGTAACACTATATAATATTCCCATTTAATATTATCACAGTGCTTCTTTTAAACGATAGTTATAAAATTAATTCACTAAAGTGAAGGCAAGTGCTTTAAATTCACCCATCAACAAAAATTGAAAATAGTTACAAAACTAAATCCTTAATATTTGAAAATGATCTAAATAATATATTTATACCACTGTTTCACTTGTAAAATATAAAAATAAAAAGTGAAGCAATTTTAAACAATTTTGGAAGTTTTAATGAAAATCTCTAAGAAATCATGATTAAGATTTCATTTATAATTCTTATAAATGTGGAAGCAGAAATTTAAAAAGGCACTAAATCTTATACATTCATTACAAAAAAAGTCACCTAGGAAACAATTATTATAAATATAATCATAATTAAGACACAAAAACTTTGATAAATACTTCAAATAGCTATAAAATTCTACCAAATAGCTGTATTGAAAATTATTTTAAGCTTAGTTTTCAAAATTATTTTCTGAACATTTTATTCATTCTATATACTTTAAATTAAAACAAATAGCAACAACTTTTTTATTAATTTATGAATTACTAGATATAAAAAAATAAGAAGGAAGGGCACACAATTCTTAAAAGAAAACCAAAAAGTAAAGAGAGTGTAAGGAAACAAACTCCATTAACAGTTGTAAAAATAAATTACACTGAAATTTTAAAAAAATAATATATACATTTATTAAAAATTAAATGAAAAGAAACAAACATTCTATACATGAACTAGATAATTTAAATTCAACTTATAAACTTTTTTTACTTTACTTTTTAAAGTCTATTACAGCAAATTTTCAATAAAACAACACTGATTATGGGGGGGGGGATTAGAAAACCGTTTAATAAGGAAAATTATTTTACATATTATTACTTATTTAACTACCCTCTTAAGTAACAATATTCCTTGTTTTTATCCATAAGTAATGAAATATAGTTTAAATAATTTAAGATAAACAAAGAAATGGCCAACATACGATGCTCAAATGCATAAAAACTGGATGGAGAATTGAATATAGATGTGTACATTCTATCCGAAGAATGGAATAAAATTACAACAGATGTGCTTGAAATAGTAAATTCACATTTTGAATATTTATGCTTTCCTTTAAATTCACAGTGTTCCTAATTATTTTATAAAATTTTCATTGTATCAAGATAGCTAACATTCTAGGTTAAAATTAATTATACTATTTTATATATGTACAACCATTTAGTCTTACCTAATTTTGAAAAACAAAACTAAAAGGGATAAAGCCTTTGCTTACTACAAATAAAAATTACTCATGCACATGAACTTTAAAGCTAAAATTCTCTAAACATGCACAGTTTTATTTTTCTAATAGTAAAGTAGTTATACTCTTGAGTTTGATTTTAGAACAAAAACTAGAAATAACAATGAAACAAAACATACAATATAATCACAAAAGGATTTCAACCATTTTAAATTAATTCTTTTACTAATGCATACCTAAATTCATAAAATAAAAAATTGTGAATATTTTAAAAAGTGCCCTTTGAACTCATTATATAACAAGTATAAATATAAATATTCAAAAACGTAAACAATTTGCAACAAATTTTGCACTGATTACAGTTTTAAAGAAATATTGATCACATTTTTCAACTCTGATTATAAAAATAACAATTATATATGCATAGTTCAAATTGAAAGCAGTTTTTGCTAACTTTTTTTTTTACCATTTCTTGACATTTAAATAATCAACTTATACTTAAATATTTAATAAAATAACCGTTAATTGTTGTAAAATATAGAAGAAAAGTCAATAGTAAACTTTAGTATAAAAATTATGAAAATAAACCAGCATTTTTAATCTTCTTCATAGAAAGTTTAAACATGTTTATAATGAAACATTCAATAATGAAATACCATCATATTAATTAATTTAGATATAAAACATCTGCAATTTTTAAACATGTAAGATGAGGATGGAACAAGCAATTAATAAACACTCTATCATTTGATAGGATTTAAAAAAAAAAGGAATTTAAATTGCATAGTTTCATTATGCATGATTACAGGTAGAATGAAAAATAAAATAGGAGGATTTACTGAGGGAGAAAAGAAAAAATACTAATATGCATAATAAAATAAGTCATTCATTAAATTTTAAAACAGAAAATAGCTTTAAAAAAGTAATGTTTATTTATTTTTTTGTAAATTTATGAAAATGCTGCTAAGTAATAAGCAATGAAATAAAACATACCACCACATTTTTTAAAAAACTAAGAACACACAAAATACAGTTAAAGAAATAACGACAGTCGGATAACATACTGGCCAATAAACAATGCTGCCATTTTATTAAAAGTACCTCAAAAATTGCATAGTTTGATAAAATCTCTCTCTTTTTTTTTAATGCATATACATGTGTTTGGCAGACTTGCACATTATCATTGAGATTAACTGCCTCAAATAAAATAACTTATTGGTCCATCACCACAGAAAATGAAAGAAAATTGTTCTTAAGGCTCATCAGTTCCCAATTAAAACAACCAAATTTCAGAACAATACAAACTTCATATTTTAATAACCTCTCAGGAACTTTACATTATTACACATTATTGGTGACCTCTTACTGGCACATTGCAAAATGTCCTGCATCTATATTTCTAAAAGGTCTCAACTCCAATATTGTGTTTAGTTTTTATCAATGGGATATCAGTTGTTAATAACAAACTCTGACCCAGTTACCAGTTTCATCTTTTTGATAAAAATGAGGACGATTATCAGGAAAAACAGTAATACCAGGAAACGGATTTTGTTGAATATATTTCAATGTCGCTCGAACTTGAACAACAAAACTTGGAGGTTCCACTTCAGGAGATGTTGACAAATGCTGAAAAAGTATAAAATGAATTAAAAATATTTTAAATATAAAAATACAGTAAAAAGTAGCAAAGGAAATTATGTTAAAATTTCTTTATGTTGATGAATGGGAAAATTTTCATATTTTAAATTTACATATTAAATTTTTTTAACCAAAAATTGTCATCAAAGGTATCAGCTTTTATAAGTTTCAGTAGAGCCTCAAATTGCTTTTCAGTTTAAAAAATTGTGTGTGTGCGTGTTTTTGTTTGTTTGTTTTACTGACTCAAACTTTAGTATTTATTTATTTGCATTTTTATGGTTCATTTATTAATAATTCTATATTTCTACTAATTTACAAATTTCCTTACTGGCATTCAATTATGTTTCCACTTTAGTATCATAATTATCTATCAAAAAACATGCTACAAGCACGGAAATATATAAATAAACGAAAATGTCATCAAAAGATATGACAAAGAAATAGCAGAAATCAATTTCCAATTCATAAATGCTAAAATTTATGAACGTTCATATAATTGGCAAATTATCATGATTCTAACAGCCTGGAACCAACATTTAAGAAACATATAAATTAATTTAGTAGTTTATAGGTGGAAGCAAGGAAGACTATGATAAAATAAGCAGCAGGCAACAAGTTTTTATTCATCCATTCCTCAAAGTCAAAAAATTATGTAGGTTGCCTCATTCATTTCTTTCCATTGCTTAATTGAGAGTGTTCAGGTACAACAAGGTAGAAATTTTACATTTAAGCAGATATTGTCATTTATAGGTTCTATTATCATTGGAATCCCAATTCTATTCCCAACACATTGTTATCACTGTCATTTACTCTTACATTAAGTATGCAATTACAACTATTACATCCCTGCATAATAGATAACCATTGCCTAATCTTTTTGTGCAAGATTTGGAAGGTTAAATTGAACAAAGCTTAAATCTAGTCAGATGAAGCCCTACTTCTTTCATATTATACCAATAGCAAGATCAGAATTCACTGGTTGCATTGAAAAACACTGATTATAATCTATAGTAAATATTTGTGGTGAAAGCTTCATAACCCAGATAATATCTATGGTACACAAGTAATTACTTTTGTATTGTGGTTATGTTACTCAGCTACAAACCAGAATGTTGCAAGTTCTGTTTCTAGGGCAAACGCATCAGCCAAATATTGATTGGACTAATGCATAATAGATACAAAATTTGCAACGACTCAATTATGTTGACTAGAACATATGTTCCTTCATATTGCCTGTCAGTAAAATATAAGAATGCCACAAATGAACTGATTACATCTCAGCACAACATGTTTTTTCTAACAGAAAAAGGCTGTTCTAGAAGGACAATATGAATGTCACAAAACCAAAATATTCATTATAATGTCTTTCAAGATCACAATTGACTGTTGTATTATTTATGCAATATCAAAGCACAGAAGTCATAAATGTGCTTGGATGTATGACTGACCTAGCTTACAGACATATTAAAAATATCTTGAAGTTCATGCTCTAACTACTAAGCAAGTTAAAAGTCTTCAATGTATTTTCAAAGGAAATAATAACACTAACTAAGCTAAAATTATTTATAAGACTTTCACTTGGCAGCACAGGTAATTATATAAATGAATATTTAACACAGTCAATATAGAAATTATTTCCTTGATATTTTAAAATTAGAATCCAGAAAAAAATTTCAGGATTTTATAGATTATTGATGCAAACATTAATATTACATGAATATATATTAATTAAAGGGGGGATTGGATTTTTTACTGTTTTCTTTCTGGAGAATCAAAATGTCAAAAAAATAATGCATTGCACTTGATAAACATTTTAAATATCTGGATATCACAGGAAAAAGAAAAATGCTTGATCAAAATGTATTAATAAATTGGAAGGCAAAGCTTCAAATGAAGACTTCACTACTAAATCACATTGGAGAGAAGCAGGAACAGTAATATAAAAATTTTATTTTCTAATTACATGAAGGTTATTTTGAGGAGTGTCTAGCAATCCAATGCTTCACCAATAGGAGGACATCTTTAATGGAAGATTTAAAATACATCAAGTTACAGAGAATCTTCTCCTGAATTCTTAAACACATATTTTGAAATTAATCCTTAATTAATTTGAAGACTCCAAACTACACAGCAGTCAGGATCATTAAAATATGAAGATCAATGTAAAACATGATGGGAAGGGGGAAGAAAAAAGAATGACAATGCATTATGAAAACATGCTAGCTAAACATGTATATACTCCATAAATGTATTTAAAAAATTTTAAGTATGCACTATAATCAAGGAAAATGAAATTTAGTTATGACAGAATATCTGTTAGTATAAACAGAATAATTCTACATATCTGTAATATATACAGATTAAAAATGCATATTTGAAATTATGTTGGAAATATAATTATAAAATGAATTAATACATTGAAGCATTACGTAATACAAGTGGAAATTATCTTAATACCTAAGAAGTCCACACTCTTAAATTTTCCATCAGAAGAAAGGGAGGGGGGGAGCCTAACTCAAACCTTATATTTCTGATGTAATAAATAAAAATAACGTGAATGAAAGATAATCACCTGAAGAATAAAATCATCACTTTGAGACAACCACAAGTCAACACCTCTAAGTGGCTCATAATTATAAGGTCCAATTCTCAACATTCCTAGATGGCAATCATATATATCAAGCATCTAAAAATGAAAAATTTAAATGTAGTTCATTCACAAAAAAGAGTTTAATTTCAAATCGATAAACTTCATAAATTTTAGCAAAGACCTGGCAATCAAAAGTTAAGATAGTTGAAATTAAATTTATTCCGCAAGTATTACTTAGTCATCAAGAAATACATATAACACACAGGTACACTTCAGTAGCCCATAAAAGTATAACATAATATTTTTCCTAGAAATATTTATTTGTTTAATTATTGCCTTCTCCTTTGTAATGGAATCTGTGAATGTTTAGAGGACGGGAAGGGGGGGGCTACAAAATTTCAACATTTCATTTCATGAGGAAATTATTACATTATTAAAACATGTAATTTAATTTAATGATAAAATGTTAAATTCTAGTTAGGCAGATTCATGATAAAAAGAGTGAGAGAGAAATCACATATACTTCACTGAAAAAGAATCCACAAGAAATACCAAATTAATGCCTCAATTGTTTCAAAATAAATTATCATTATTTCTTTTTAAAAAACATGCCTTAGTATTTGTGAAAATTTAGGTCTATACAATTTAATTATATTTACCCGGCTGCTTCATTCATTTATAGAAATTGAATCATGTATTTAAAGTTACACTACTTTATAAAAGAATTAAAAAAATAATCTGTCCTATTATTTCATAAATAGTTAAAGGAATGAAATAAAATAGGAAAATTCTCTGATAAAATGAGAAAATTGGCTTCTCACTTTTCATTTAATTCACACTATTTTATAAGTGAAAAAATTCAAAAACAATTATATATTGCTGAATTCATTAAAATAAAACCTATACAAATGTATAACAAATAATGATGAGCATTGCATAAAAGCTTTACACATATATTAATTGTAGTTTAATTGCTGTTTCAATTATTTGCAAATAAAGTAAAAAGTAGCAGTGAATTTCTGGAAATTGTTAATTAAGAAAAATGAAATTCAAAAGGGGAAAATATATAATATAAACTAATGCATAAATGTAATAAAATGTAATTAACAATATTTCCATTTAGAATAATGTTTTTTCACATAGTAAAACAAATAAACCAGATGTTGAATAACAATGAAACAAAATATAACATACTTCATAACATCCAGTAAAATATCTAGCACAACGTAAAGGAAAGTCTGGGCCTTTGTCGGGAAATGTTGCAGGGAATATTTCACCACTTTTAATATTCAGACCTAAAAAATTATGACATATTTAGTTTGATTTAACTATACACAAACTAAACTGCCACAATTTTAAAAGCAAATCCAAACGTAAAAAATAATTCTGCACATTTTCCAAGAAAAAGACTTCAGGTTTTGGCAACATGAATTAGTACACAATCATTTTTATTACAATTATGTAGTTTGTATATCACTTGATTCCATTTTCATGTCTCAATAATGAATTTCATCAGAAGAGAATAATATTCACAATTGGGGACATTGCATTTTTTTTAAATTTAATAACTGATAACTTAAAAAAGTAATTAAAAATAAAGATTAAAAATAATTAAAAATCAACACCAATTTAACTTCAGTGAGTAAATAATTAATGAGGACTAATCATATATGTAGTAATTTTTGTACATATAGTAAATGTACTAATGGAATTTTAAACTTATATTAATTTAGCAATTAAAAATATTTTAATTATGATGCACCTTAAAAATTATTATTGGTTTTTAATCATTTTTCAAAACAATCAACAGTTTAATTTATTTCATAACTTACCAATTCCATAAATTACAGGCCAGTTAATGTTTCCTCGTAAAGAATTATTTAACTCTGAAAAAAAAGAAAGGCATATATATATATATATATATATATATATATATATATATATATATATAAGGAATCAAGCATATCTTAAGTAATTTAAAGCAAATTTTTAAGAAAGGTTAAAAGCCCTTTTCGAACAGATTATACAATTATTGTTTCATAGTAATATTTTCATGGATATGAATGTTATATTAATTTCAATTTGAATTTAAAATGATATAAATAAAACATTTACATTTTTCAGCTGAAAAATGCAAATGTTTTATTTATATCATTTATATTCATTTTTTTTCATCCAATTATGAAAAAAATGGCTATATAACATTGATAGAATTAAATAACTTCATTCAAAGCAACTCCACTAATTCATAGCAATTATTTGTCATATTATGCACACAGCATTATTGAAAAACAGAGAAATTACTATTGAAAGGTGTGATGAATGAGGGAAATTTGTTTACTATCCCAATTTTGCAATGATGTATTAATTGCATATCACTGGTAAAGACATGTTGTAACATAGTCAAATTGTAACTATAACTATAAGACACATTTGGCAATTAATTACTGATGTGTGTTAGCACACAAGTATTCTCGATTCTAATGACAGAAACAAAAAATTACACTTTCAATGTAATTGATATAAAATGTACTACACAAACTCAAAATCTAGGTTAATATAGTGACTTTTAAATTCTGTAATAACACTGATAAAAATTAAAATCTTTTTAAAAATCTTAAGTAAACAAATATTTCATATCCATATTATTTTTATTCAAAATGTATATATTTAAATTTATTGGAAATGGATAAAAAAATAGGCAATATAATAATTTTGGAAAAAATATTATTAGTGTTTGAACATATAAAGAAATATATCAAATTTTTGAATACTTACCGCAGATACATGCAGTAACTAAATGAATACTCAAAGGCTGCTTATGAAATGCATCTATATAAATTTAAAAAAGAATCAGCTGAAAGAAATCAATTTGAAAAATTTTTAATAATGGAAAAGCATAAGAAAATTTTACTTACAGAGAAGTTGTATTGCAAGTTCTTCAGAATAATGTCTAGGATCAAGGAAACCTCCTATCATGTGAAGTTCTAACCTATTAAAAAGTAATAAAAAAATTACATAAAACGGTTAAGATATCAAAGGTATCATATAAAAAAATCAAGATGCTAAAGAATAATCAAATTTATAAATATATGATGGGATTGGAAATTATCCTTATGAATGTCTTATATTTACCTATCCAATTTTCACAACATTTCTTTTAAAACAATTTAACTGTTATATAAGCTAATATTTTAAAAATTAAGGGAAAGTAATCCCTCTTTATCCCCATGAAAAATTTTTAAAAAATTGATTTTTTTAATATTGAGATGATGCATATTTGAACATATTTGTTCTGCTCTCCTGCTTATCATCTGCCTCAGCAGAGCATGAATAAGTAAAAACATGTAAATTAGTATTGTTTCTTTTGTTACATTGCTACTTATATAAGAAAATGGGAGGATCTTCAGTCCTTTACATAGCATATCATAGCTGAAGATCTCATTTCTAAGCAATCGGGTCAGCATTCATATTAAAATTAATCAAACCTGAATGCAAAAGATAAAGCAAATTTAAAAATATTAAAAGATTTTTTTAACAGAATTCATATATCAAACATTCTTTTATTTAAAAAAAAAAAAACTCTATTCAACAATTCTGATATTTTTTAGAATTTTGGTAGATTGTTACATTATGATCAAATACATATAAAAAAATTACATCAGTAAAGTTTAAATTAAATTAAAAATCACATCTTACAAGAAGATAGAAATTTGAGAAAAACTGTCTTTTATCTATATGCAGTTTATAATTTTTACATATCCATTAGCAACTATACATTTTAGGTTTCAATTTAACATATTATAATATTTGGATCTAAAAAATAAAAAAAAAAGACTTTGGTAAACATTTGAGAATGCAGTTTAACAAAAACAACAGCAAGTGATCTTCAAATAATCCTTAAAAAAATAATAAGTCAAAAAAGTTTTCATAAATATAATTTATAACAAAAACAATGAAAGCGGGAGAAGGTGGGGAGGAGGAAAGAATCTGAAAAGGTATGCCAAACACTTTTTTTTAAACATTACTTTTAAAATAATAAGATGAACAGACATAATTTAAAATGTTATTGGATTAATGAATTATGACATAGCTTAAATATTCAATTAACTTGTATGATTGAAATAGAAACAATATATAGAATACAATATTCCATATCCAGAGATTTTAACTTCAGATGTAACACATACCTTCCTTCAGGCACATTCATTGAGAGATCCTGTACATGTCTAACAATATTGATGACACCTTGTTCAAGACCAGAGCCATCAAAATGTGCAACACAAGATACACCAGAGCCTACATGAAACAGCAGTTATACAAATTAATAAAGTGAAAAGACATAGAAATTTGCTCTTAATAATAGACTCGAATACATTCTAAGGAATTAAAATTTATAGCCTTAGCAGTTAAATATTCTAAAATGTAGTAAATGAATATAATCTTGGTTGCAAAATTAATTTTTTATTACCTTAAACTATTAATGTGAATTAATTACAAAACATCTTAGACATTTAGAAATAAAAGTTTTCATTCATTCAATATATTTTTAAAACAAAAAAAAATATTTTTAATATTAATTTTAAATAATATATATTAATGGCATAAACATAACAATCAATACATATTCTGCTATTAAGGGGAGCTTTTGAAACTGAATGACTTAATAACTAGTTAATATATTGGGTACATAAATATGACTCCATTGTTTAAAATTTAAAAAAGTTATAAAAATTGGAAGATTGAATTATTTAAAATATTTTCACTAAGAAACTACAATATTTTTTCATCTTTTGATAAACAAATAATATGAAGGAGAAAAAAAAAGGATTGTTTAGATGTAATCTAAACCCATCCAACTAATTTTTTATATCTGCATGGAAACTGAATTTCTGTACAGAAAGTGAAAACTGTTTAAAACAAAATTCGAGTGAATATGGTGGAGGGACATTTTTGATATTTAAATGTATATTGAATTTCTCTAAAGAAAGAACACTCTGTCTGAAGTAAAACAAATAACTCTTAAAAAGACAAATTCTAGTACCTATGATGGACTCATTCTAGCAAAATGAATCTTAAGTGTATTTCATTGGTCTGGCAAAAATAAGTAAGCATTTTTATGATGTAAGAAAACAACCTTGTCATTTTATTTATTTATTCATTTTTGTCATGATTTGGACAAATCTTTTTTAATGCTTCATTCAAATTTATTAAAATCTGATTGTATCATTCAATATCGAGTGGAAACAGATAATAAACTTTTGCTTTCAATCATGCTGTTTGTCATAAGAAAAGGTGGACCATCATAAACCAATGTAATAATCTTTATTAAAGACATAAGACCACTTGTAATATGTAGTACAACTTGGAACTGCCTAGGAATAAAATTTTATAGGTGCTGAATAATGTAGAGAAATACTTGCATTCTTTGTGAAGATATTATAAAATTTGAGAAACATGCTGGTTGAGGACATTGACTCTAGACTGACAGCATTAAAATAGATCATTATGGTCAATTATATTGAAGCCAGGGAATATTGCAGATCAAGGTAAATGCCTCACTTCATCCTTATGTTCATCAAATTACAGCTGGAAAATTACAGCCAATACATGAATAAAAATATTTCACCTCCTGAAGGATAGAGTTTTCATCATTTGATGGTCTTGGTCAGCTATAACTTCTCCCTAGTGATTCTTTTGCTCAGGACTAAAATTAGGTCAAAAGAAAACTAAATGCCATTCATACCATGGTAGAGCTATCTCTATACCTGACAGATGGAGACAATCATGATAATATTTTTAATGATAATCATGATAGTATCGAAAGGTGTCCTCCAAACATATAACCATTACATTGTAGTGAAAAAGTGTACTCTCCATATAAAAGTCTTCTATTTATCAATCACGTTTTGATGTTACAGCACCACTATAGATAACATTTAGTATAAATATCTGTGGCATGTGACTTGTGAAATGCTGCTCGGCCATAAATATTTTGTTTATGGATGTGCTATCTTAGTGTAATTATTGACACTGGATAATCCAGATGCTGATTAATCACTGCATTTCAACTCATTTTCAGTGAGACATGTTAACATTAGTTGTTCAACAGCTCATGCATTTCTGCTATTTTTTTTTTTTTTTTTTTTTTGTAATGATAATAAAGTAAAAATTTTCTAACAGATGTTGTTTCTCAAGTGCAAAATTCAAGATATTTGCTAAGCTAAAAAAATAGTTTTTACTAAGAAGTAGGAACCATATAGTAATTTTTTAAAGTCATTTTCAAATCCTCTAAAAACAGCTTTTCTGATTTCATTGCAGACAAACAGTGCCCTTAATGGCTATTAAAAATAGTTGGAATTGTATTAATGCAACCTCTTGCAAAAAGTATATATATAATTTAACAAAAAAAATGTAAGGTTCAGTCATATATATATATATATAAAACAAATCATGATGAATTCACTTTATTTTAATTATATTATTTATCCTAAATCACTTTATTTTAAACTTAAAACACAGTTTCTTATTGATGGTAGATACAGTAATTTTTAATGGATCAAATCCATATTTATTTCAGCAAAATGCAAGCCTTATGCTACCACAAATTTTAAAACAGAAAAGAATAAAAGAAGTTAAAAACTTTTTTCAGCATAGATGGCAAATTTTCAACTTCAAAAGTGAAATTAGAATAAATTTTTTGCATAACAGTTTAAAATAAAGTTATACATCTACAGAACTCAGAAACAAAAGGGGTTTTTAATTTGAATTCAAATGATTAGAAAAAAAGATTTTAAAATGTCAATAATCTGAATAGATTACATGTACACACAGATATAATAACCTCAATGTTCAATCTTTTATTTTTGAAAAGTATATATAGTGAAATTAAGTTACTTCAAACTTATCAGACAGATTTTTCTTTATTAACTATGAGTAATAACCCCAGAAAGACTGCAATAATGAATTTTACAGTAATAGCCTACACTTTAGTTAGACTCTTCAAAATTGCATAAATTCATTATTTTCTTGCCATTTCTATATTTGCTATAAAATAACAGATTATCACATTTTTTATTGTTATTATTATTTAAATAGAAAATTTGAGAAACTACATGGAACTTCCCTAGTTTCAAAATATATTTACTATGCTATTATGACCAATGCAATGCCAAGAATTATAAAATAAGTTGTAAACTAAAAAAGAATAAAGTAAAATTTTTAAGAAAGCTGGTGACATAAAAAAATTTAAGAGTTAAAAGAACACTCCATAAAAATTCACATTCACTAAAATTACTGAATATAAATAAACTACTTATCTTTCATATTTATTTTTGTATCATATTGCTACTAATATATATTTCATCTCATTTTCATTTCAAAAATTATTTTTCAATACATATAGAACTTTCATAAACTGTAAATGCCCAAATAAAACTTTCAGTTTTTCATGCTCACAATATAGGAAAACGCTTATATAGTAATAATTTTTCTCAGTATTTACTATAAAATGACATGATAAAACATTATTTATGTATGAAAATCATAGATTTTAAAGATATTTACACAATTTTAAACTATAAAATACTTACCAGAATGTCTTAAAACAACCATGCTACATGTTGTAGTATCTTCAGTGCCCACCACTGTGATATGCTCTGAAAGTGAAAATATTTGTAAGTTCAATTCTTAAAATAAATATAAAAAGCGACATTTATGACATTTCATTACTTACTATCATGAGGTGTAGTAACAGCATATTCTCGTTGGTGGACATATAAAAGACCAACAGGGCCTATTACTTTAGGAACTTGGGCTATAAGAGCAGCAGCAACATCCTGATAAAGAAAATAATCATATTCTTTATTCAAAAAAATCTTTTTACTAAGAAAAGTATAACGAAATTCTAAAAATTAAATATTTATGAATAGTACCAATTTAGAATGTTTCAAACACATACCTTTAAATGAGGATAAGTTTCAAAGAGAGTTCTTGTATCTGGAGGCAATTCTTCTAATAATATACCATTTATTATCAAAGGCATTCTAAAAAAAGTTCAAGGAAACAGGGTGTTACTGGTTTTAAAATATTTAAAATGTAAAAATTGGTATAACGCAATTTACAGGAAAAGACATTATTTTATATTTCAAGGTTTGAACTATTATTATATCTTATCATAAAAAAATATTTAAAAAAAAGCATGAAGAAAAACGATGGCCAAACAAAAAAAAATTTACATGAAATTTTTCCAATTTAAATAAATAAATCTGGGTTGTGCATCATTATACGTGTTTGGAAATTATCACTATAATAAATTTATGAAATACAAAGAAAAAAATATTTTATAGAAAATAAAACTAACTTGAAACTGGCATGTCTTGATTTCGCAATATAATTAAACAGGAATCAATAAACTTGTCAGAGATAAATGAATTGTAATTGCTATGTTGCGACTGTCAATAGTTTATTCTAACATGTTAAAGTTTACATATGTCAGACATCTTCCTAGTAGCGCAGAAAATAGTTTTAAGAGGAAAAAACGCCTTTCCTTAATTTTCTTGACTTTTAAAAACGCATACTTTTAAAATTCGATTTTTCTCAAAACTAAGGCAAAAATTTGAAAATTTTATAAAATAAATTAAATTAAAAAATTATTATTTATTTACTGCTCCTCTATAGTTTAGAACACACGATGCCATTTTTTAGCAATAACAACCAAGGCTTTTTTTTATTGTCTTTTTTTATAAAAATGTCAATAAAAGCAATCAAACATATCTAAACTTCAAATTTAAGATAATTTTAATGTTTTTATTTTGATATGCTTAGTTCTTGCACTCACACTAATTTTTCTTAGATTATAGTAAATTTTATAAATTCAAGCGATTCTTTTTACTTAATATGATTATATTTTCTAAATATATTTTTTTATCACTTTTTATTTTCATTTTCCTCTTTTATGATTAAATTTATTTAGATTGGTAATTTTAAAGAATATTATTTAAACAAAAATTTTAACTTTAAAACAAAACTGAAATAGCTTAACTGTGACCACAACTGAAATTGCTCTGTGTTGTGTTTTTTCGTTTTAACGCTTTTGAGTAGTTTAACTTGAAATATAAATAAAACATCCAAAATCATATCATATGAATAATATTTTTCGATTTAATTTATGAACACTATTATAATATTTTCTTAAAATGGAAAAACTATGCTATTGTCGTATATTTAATTAGTATTTATCTGAAAATATGCTATCCTGTGAGAATTAAGCTATAACTTTTCATGTGTTGAATTATTTATTACTTTTTTTTAAAAGTGCCTACAGACAATCTTATGGCACAGCCTCCGCCGCCACCTCCTCCTGAGGAGGTTGAAACTCCAGGATGTGTTGTGAAAGAAATAGAAAAGCAACTTTATAAAACTTTGAAAGATGTCTTTAAGTATGATAGTTATAGAAGTTTAGTTCAGAAACGTGCTGTTGAAGCTGTTGCTAATAGCAGTCAAGATGTTTTCATTTCTATGCCTACAGGAGCTGGTAAATCATTGTGTTATCAGCTTCCATCACTTGTTAGCGAAAGGAAAGGTTTGACTATTGTTGTTTCTCCTCTCATTGCATTGATGTCTAATCAGATGAACCAGATGCAAAATCTAGGCATCCCTACTGAAACCATAAACTCTAAAATGCCTGCTTCTCAACGAGACAGAGTGAAAAAAGACCTTATGAGTTCATCTCCTAAAACAAAACTTCTGTATATAACTCCTGAATTAGCTAATACTTCTGGGTTTCACTCTATATTAGATCATTTATACAAAACAAATAATATTGCAAGAATCGCTGTGGATGAGGCACATTGTGTTTCTCAATGGGGACATAATTTTAGACCTGATTATTTAAAATTAGGAGTTCTGAGAGTGAAATATCCAGCAATACCGTGGGTTGCTTTGACTGCTACAGCCTCAATTAAAGTTATGGATGATGTTCTTGCACAGTTAAAACTCTGTCAGCCAGTTGCAATTTATAAAACCTCCTGCTTCCGTCCTAATTTATTTTATGATGTGTCTTTCAAAGAAACACTTGAAGATCCTTACGTTGATTTGACACAATTTGCTTATTCTGCACTGGGTGACCATTGGGAAATGGATCCGCCAAATGAAAGAGGCTGTGGTATTGTCTACTGTCGAACAAGAGATGGTTGTGAGGAATTATCTAATAGACTTACTAAGTTAGGATTGCATACTGAGCCATATCATGCTGGAATCAAACCAAATATTCGTGAAGAAACACAAAGTGGGTGGATGGATGGAAAGATCCCTGTCATAGCTGCAACTGTGAGTTTTGGGATGGGAATTGACAAGGCCACTGTAAGGTTTGTAGCTCACTGGTGTGTATCCCAAACAGTTGCTGGTTACTATCAAGAATCTGGCCGAGCAGGTAGAGATGGAAAACCAGCCAAATGTAGAATTTATTATTCTAGAAAAGATAGAGATACTATTCTCTTCCTTCTTAAAAAGGATGAAAATTCTGCCAAAACAAAAGGCCAACATATGAAAATATCTGCAACTATCAAAAGCTTTAATACAATGATTAAATATTGTGAAGAATCTGTATGTCGTCATTATCTACTCGCTAGAGAGTTTGGTGATGATATGCCCGATTGCAGAAAACACTGTGATGTTTGTTGCACACCTAAAGCTGTTGCACAGAAAATTGCAAAATTTAAAAGCACTTTACTTGGGTCTAAAATAAGATATAAAGAAGATAAAGGTGGTTTTAATGATCTTTATGGTGGAGGTCGAGATGGAGTGCAGCAAGAAACTCGTGAGTATGAACGAGAAGATAATTCCAATCAGGAGAAGGAAGCTGCTGCTGCTCTTTCCAAACTAATTTCTGATGAATTTAGTAAAAGAAGAGGTACTAAAGAAAAATCTGAAAAATATAGCAAAACTAGTAGTTCTAAAGTTATTCAGCCTTCTCTTTCAAAGATACCTGAAGTTTCTGTAGTAATGCGAGAGAAATACTTTGATAAATTAGTCGATGAAATAAAAACTCATATGAAACGATGCTCATCCAATGAACTCTGTCCAGTTTTAAATGATAAAGACATACAAAAGTGTGCTTCTGATTTTGAATGGAGCTGTTTTAATTCAAAAGGAAATATTCATATGTATAGACGAGAGATTGTAAACCTGACTAAGTCATTACGAGAAGCATCTCGTCAGGTTGAAGTGCATCCTTTGGTAACAAATTTTGTGCCAAATCGAAAAAACTCCTCTTCTAGTAATAAAGAAAGATTACATACTATTGTAGACTATTTCGCTAAAGGTAAACCTAACTATGAAAACAAAAAGGATGTTTCAAATTTAGGCAGTTCTAAGTCATGTTCAGGTAGTCAAAGAACGCTTGGTGGCTCTGACATCTCACTGTTAGAAGAACCTAGGAGGAAAATGCAGTCTGTATCCTCAGATAGTTTGCACTGTGATATTACTTGTGATAAAAAGAATTCAAAAATAACCTTAGGGAATGAATTGGGGGGATCTAAAATGAATGGCCCTAAAAAAATAGGAAAAAAATTAGAGAATAAAAGATCTAGCATTGAAGTAGAGAAACCAATCATGAAATACTTTTTTGAAAGTGTTCCATGTCATATTGAACCTTCAGTTGTCACTCTTTCACCCGATGCTGTTAAACATCTATCCCCAGCTAGTAAAGTATCAAAATCCCATTCAGTTGAAAGTGAAAGAACAGTTGCTTCATCACCATCAAAAAAAAGAAGACGGCGATCTTCTGATTTATCTCTTAGTGGACATCATGACAAATCTAAAAGGAATGAACATACTAAAACTACTACACAGATACGCAATGATAATCTGAAAAGGGCTGCTGATTTAGTGCGAAAACATTTGAATCCAGAATATAAATCAAAACGTATTAGCAAAGATTTATTCAAGATTGTTTGTCGTAGTATATCTCATCGTTTAGTAGAATCTGATGCTGTTAATGACACTGCAGCAAAATGTGAAGTTGAAAAATTGTTACAATCAAATGGATCCTTACCTGGTAGCCAGTGATGTTGGTTTTAAAATGTGAATATTCCATATTTGCAGGTAATACTTTAATTATTAATGAAGCAGGTTCCATTATGTAAAACTGTTTAATTTTGTGTATTTTTAACTTTTTGTCTTTCTGCAAGCATTTTTTAAAGCAATGTCATTAATACTAAAATCTAATTTTTATATAATCCAGATAAAAATGTTATGTGCAATTGGAATATTTTGCAGTTGCCTTCTTGTTTGTTTGTTACTATGTTATTCATGTTATCTGTGTTCAAAATGTATAGTATTAAAAGCTGTACAGAAAATACCGAAAGTGCCTTGAAAAGAACTTGTCACATTTCATTTGTTAATTTCTGTATTATATTCATATACAAGAATTCTTACTCTAGATTATTATTAAATTTATTGCCAATGTGCTTAATTTCTAAATTTAATGTGCTATAACATGCTACACAGCAGGCATATTCTATGATTATTCTGTTATTAGAGTTGTTTATTGAAATTTATTAAAATTTTGTCGTGAAAAAATTAATAACTTTTGCTTGCCCTCAGCAATTATATTCTAAAATAGTCAATCAGGGTTATTATGTTTATAAATATTTATTTTTTTAAAGTACGAAAAATAAGGGGAAAAATTTAGCACTACATGGTTTTGAAAAATATTTTCTAGAATTATAGTTATGACTTACATGTTTTTTAAAGCTCTGTTTTTATTTGTTAATTTCTCTTTCTGATTTTGTTATTGCTTCATTTATAATAGTAGTAAAAATATTATGAATAAAATGTATTTGTAAATGTTTTGCACATAAAAATAACAAGGAGTAAACTGATGAGGGAATGACTATTACAAATTTTAAATTATTTCTCCTCATTCCTTTCAGTATGCATTTCACATGGAAATTAAAATGTGAAATATTCTCATATTATTATCTTTCTTTCCTGAAATATTCCCTCTTTTTTTATTCACATTATATTTTAAAATGCTTAATTAAGCAGCTTATTTTTTTAAATGCTAATATTTTCTTTCAATGTTTGTGTCATTTATTCTAAAGGTGTTTCAAATTTGTTTTTCAAAAAATTTAATGGAATAAAAATTAATAAATGAACACTCTTAGAGTAGAATTATAACAATGACTTTTGTAAAAATCCCATTCCTTTAATTAAAATAACATACAAGTATTCAAGCTTTGAAGTATAATAAATTTATTATGTATTTGTGCAAATAGTGTTCTATTTTTTTGCTGGCATTTCTTTTCTTGTGAATAATTTATAACATTGAAGTGACTGTTTTTAAGGCCCAATTTGCATTTTATTCTCTTTTTTTTGACAGCTTGTGGATATTAATGGTCATTGGGTTTCAGTGTCAAGCAAATGTGAAATTTCAGCAATATGATTACATTATCTATGTAATGGGCTTGGTGTAATCAGAAAATTGCCTATTGAAGTGGCTTTAATTATCCACACATGGTC
This sequence comes from Argiope argentata, assembly GCA_026289955.1. NCBI lineage: Eukaryota > Metazoa > Arthropoda > Arachnida > Araneae > Araneidae > Argiope > Argiope argentata. Next base: position 1,361,297 of record JAOUZG010030349.1, on the reverse strand, counting down.
TTTTTTAGACTATTGCACCTTTCTTTAAACATGTATTTATTGAGAGAATTGTTTCTAACTTAATTTTTATTTTTTACTTTATATTGATGAAAAAATGTAAAGTATATCACTAATTTCAGTGATATCCAAGATATCTGTATTATCAATAATTTGAAAGAATGAGTTAAAATTCATGATTGTTTTTACCTACCTTCTAAATGTTCATAGAATACTAATAATATATAATGTATATAGCTTTAAATAGTTGCACATTTTAACATCTACTTTTTGCAATCAAGTATGTTTAAAAATTATCTTATTTCGCATCTGACTATTAAGTAAAATATGTTAATTCTAACAATTCTTAATATTTTTGTAATATTATTACTGAAATGTACAATTTTGCTAGAAAATGTTCAGTACTAAAAGAAACAACATGCAATTTACAAAATCTTTTTTTATAATAAAAATTGTTTTTCAGAGTTCTGTATGGTAGCTGGATGAGGTATTTTGTAAAAATTTATTACTAACTTTGCAAGTTCTTTAAAAAAATAATTTTCTGTTGTAATTCTCTGGTTTTTCTTTCATTTTCATGTACTGGATTAATAACAGATTAAGTTAAAATATAATTCTGAAATTTGTAGATATGCTATAAATTTAGTTGAATATTTATACTTTTAAATTTTACAAAATACTGTATAGTTTATGTAGAGTCTTATCTATAGATTTGTTGCTATAGACTAGACTATGTTATCATTTATAAGTATTCAAAAAAAATTATATTCTTATAAATATGTATTCCATGATATTTTCTGGTTGAATTGTAGACATTTAAAGATTATTTTTATATTTTAAATTTTTAAAAAAGCTGACTAAAATTCTCAATAATTTTACCTTAAATTATTTATTATAATCTTGTTTCAAATCCCTAGAGTTTTTTAGTTCTTTTCTGAAGAAACTATTTTAATATTTTGTATTGTAGTTTTATTTCCCCTCCCCCTACATGTGTTCAGATTTGCCTGAAAATGTTTTCATGTCTGTTGAATCCTGTAAAAGATCTAATAATTTGTTTCATCAAGTGTTAATAATTATATCATGTGCATTATAACCTCATTGAAAAATGTGCCTAAAATTTCACTGCAGGAAAGTTTTGATAGTTGATATATTTTCATTATATAGTGCCTAACTTTGCATTGAATAAAAGTGTGTAGCTGTTAATTAAGTTGCCAGTTTCAAAAATGTGGAAAATTTAACACAGACATAAAAATAATTCTTGAACCTTATTCCACATGGAAACCCTCTAAAATATATCATAATACATATATTTAAAAATATTGTGAATATATAAGCACACTTTTCCTTTTTTTTTAACAAAATATTCCCAAATTTCTCAAGATGCATGTCTTAAGTATATGGCAAAGCAATAAATATTTTATAACAAATATGTATCAATTGTTCCATTTCTTTCAATGAAATTAAAAATTGTTTTACTTGTACAATTTTTCTTATTTATAACTGAAGTTGTTGGGGTAACTTTAATCTCTTTCTTTGGGCATGTCATTTGGTTTAGATATGATAAAGAAGCACAAACATTAGTATATGAAATAAATTTATTTTCATTGTAACTGATTAAATTATTTAAAAAATGCATTTTTCAATAAAGTAAAAAAAAAAATCTCTTTTTGGCATAGCTTCAAATATAAGCACATCCCAAACAACAAGCATTAATTAAAATATTGTTATAAAATATAAATACAAGTTTATTGCATTTTTATTGAAAATGTGATAGGAGTGTAAATACTTTCATTTTTTGACTGTTACACTAGAAATAACAAGAATATATATACACACACAATTAAAACTATGAAAAGTTAAAAAGGAAAAAGTTCTTCCAGGATTTGGAAATATCATTGATTGCAAAGGAATTAAGGGAGCTCCCACCTCTTAACTATTTCGTAACAGAAGAAGAAAAAAAATAGACTAAATTTATAGCTTCCTCCCCCTAAAAAAAGAAAATGTATATTGGCAGGATTGAGATTGAGATATAATTGATTTATCCGAAAATCAATTTATTGTTTGCATCAGCAATTTTGTTACTATGAACTTATTTCCCTAAGTTGTGCAGCTTCTAATGTATATGAAATGATATTCACGGAAAATTATAATATAATTTAAATTTGACATAAATTTTGTATAAGAAAGAAGCGATGATGAAACTGGAGTCTGTTCACATCGCTTTATAAATGCAAAAGAGCGAAATACTTTCCCCAGTGTTTTTATAAGAGATTTTGATTCTTTGACATGTATAGACTTAAGAAATAAAAATAAAGGTATCTTTTAAAAGAATTTGCTCAACTTGGCAGATTTTTTATCCCTTAACTTGGAGCGTGTTGAAAGTTATATATATATATATATATATATATATATATATATATATATATATATATATATATATAATTTGTTGAAAGCAGAAGGTGGCTTCGAAGACATAGATGACACTTTGAATTTCTAAGTTCGCTTTTTTCCATCACCAGAAGCAGGCATTATGTACAAGCAAAAGCGACGAGCAGAACACGGAATGACGAAAAGCCAATGAAAGTTTCATCCCTATGAATATATACTTTTAGATTTTAATAGGAATCTTTGACGCATGTCAATCACATGTACATCTCATGTAAGAGAATCGTAGGGATCTTTTAGAGGAATGTTCTTGGCTAGACAATTTTTATCCCTTCACCCGGAAGCATATAAACTAACCTTACATCGATAGGAACCTTACAAAAATTTAAGCCCGCTGATTGGTTGGACTCAACCTACGTCAGAACCTGGATGTCAACTGATATATTTATGTACTAATATACTAATAGCAATCTTTTCTTCTTCTTTTTTTTTTTTTTTTTTTTGACATAACTACTTAATACATATTATTTTTTCATTCTTTTTGAAATGTCTGTGTTTTCGGAGACTAAACTTCCAACTTCATTTTGTAATGAAGTTGAGTCATATGCACAGAATGTTCGCAGCGATGGGAAAAATTTAGAATTTTTAAGAGACAAAATTATATAATTATAAATTCCCATTTTTCAAGCCAACTTTTATTTACCAAATTTTTTTTTTTCATTCGGAAAAATTTCGAGGATTTATCAAATGAATTCTAGTTTGTTTGTTTTTTTTTCTTTCTGAAATAAACTTTTTAAAAGGAATTTTTTTGGACCAAACTTTCTACATATGCGTTAATTTGGAGAAAATATTATTATTTCTGTTGTGTTTTTTACAGATATAGCTCTAGAATATAGATGGGATAGAAAGCAGCACAATTTGAAGCTTAAAACAGTTGGCTATTCAAAATCTTTTAATTTGAATGTTTTTTTAATTCACGCAAAAAAATTCTAGGTAACTAATTTTTATAATAGAGGGCGCCATGGTGTAATTTTACTTCGTTCCCAAAAGACGGATATTTAGAAATGATTACAAGTGAATAAAATAAATGATACAAAGAAACATATTTTAATTGATGCAGAGATATTTTTTGTTCACAATTTCTTGTTTATTTTTAATTAAAATTCGTGTTCGTCAATTTTCTGAATTTCGCTACCCATTTGTAGCATTCTAAAATTTTCACATCACTGCGTCAAAAAAAATTTGGTCTGGAATAAATGATTCCACTTCATTATAAAATGGTCGGAAGATTTGTCTCCAAAAACAGAGACATTTCATAAAGATAGAGAAAAAGAAGCTATATGAAATTTTATGTCTAAGACCAGAGAAGTGCTGCGCTAATCATTCAACATCACATTTCATGACGTAGGATGAGTCCAACCAATCAGACTAAGTCTCCAATGCCGTTATTTTATGTGCAAATCACAAACGGCCCTCTGTCTGACACAATTTACACGCTGACTGAGATGTTTGGCACAAAAATCTCAGTTGAGCGATACAGAGGTAGAAAGGGGCCCTCTCAATGCTGGCGGTGTCAAGGTTTCTTTCATAGTTCTGAAGCATGCAAGCTTCCTATGAAATGTGTCAAATGTGCAGGACCTCACAGGGCTAGAGATTGTCCTCTAGCCTTCGAGGATAAATTAAAGTGTGCGAACTGTGCAGGTGACCACGCGGCGAACTGGCGCCAATGCCCCAGATTCCCTAAAACCGGTGGTAGACAACAAGCCACCAATAAATTTACAAAAAACAACACCCCCTCCAATCAGTCCATATGGGACCCACCCAGGACGCATCGACCTCAAATTAATTCCAGGAAGATAAATGAAAATATGTCGTTCGCTCAGGCTTTAAAAGCAGAGTCTGAGTTTCCTTCTCTGTCTGTACCAAAAGAGCGTGAACCAACCACCTCAGTTGATACGAATTCTATTCCAAAACAGTCGGTCCCAGTTGATGCTGTAAATACCAAAATTTTTACCGACATCTTTTCAGGTCTAGCTGTTTTGATGAGAGAAGATTGGTGTGATGCACCTCTTCTACTCCAAGCCTTTAAATTGGCTCTCCCGTCAATCCGTGAAGCATCACACGGAGCTGACATGGCATATTTCCTTTTCGAGAAATATGTCAGCCTTAGTAACGGCGGTCCCGCACTTTAATCTTCACTCTCTTCTCGACAATAGACTTGCATAATCTTAAGATCTGCACTTGGAACGCAAATGGTTTGCGTGACAAGATCGCTGAAGTTCGTGACTTTGTTTCAGAGCAAAATCTTGATGTGATATTAGTCCAAGAGACCATGCTCCCTCCGGAGCACACACCCCTAATCGCTAATTATCGGGTCTACAGAAATGATAGACCCGTGGACGCAAACAAAAGAAATCGGCGCATTTTCGGAGGCACCTGTATTTATGTAAAATCAATAATTGATCACCACGTCATCCCTACCCCCTGTTTATCGGGGATGGAGGCGACAATTATTGAGGTTAAGTTAGGAAACATACCACCCATCAAAATTGTGTCAGGTTACGTGAGGACTGGGGGTCCACGTAACAACAACTTTCTGGAGGATTTCAAAAAACTTTTAAGTTTAGGCCAAAACGTCATCATTGCGGGCGACATGAACGCAGGTCATATCGCTTGGAACAATTATAGAAACACAGCGAAAGGTACTGCGCTGTTCAAATATTTATCTAACGTAGACGGAGTCAATGTTTTGGCGCCCCACTCTCCAACCCACATTAATCATCTTAGTGCAAATGACTCCGTTCTAGATATCGCTATATTAAAGCGAATTCCTTTCAACTCTGAAATTAGAGTTCTAAATTTATTTAATTCAGATCACCTTCCGGTAGTTTTGACTTTTAATACCGGAAAATTTACTCTAAATTCACCAGCACAATTCTCCACCAACTGGGAGAACTTTCGGCATATCTTAAATTCAAAACCCCTTCCCCCTTTCAAAATTAATAGCAATGATGACGCAGAATTTGCAGTTGGTTGTCTAGGCAAAATTTTAACCGAGGTACTCGCAGAATCCTCAAAACCAAAATTTAAGAAACCTCCAGAAAAGCTTCCTTTAGAAATCCAATCAAAAATTAAACTGCGAAATTACTGGCGCAGAATTTGGCAGCGTTCTAGAGATCCACAAGCTAGACGCAATCTGCGACAGCTCCAGTCCGAGATAGAAGGGTTGAAAGTAGGTCACTTCGAGCAACAGCAAGCTAATAGACTGCAGGAATACAATGAGGACGTGCAGGCATTGTGGCGCCGCACCTCTTTCTATAGAAAACCATTCACTCCGGTCCCCCCGCTGAGGGGGGAAACGGGGGAACTTGCTCTTGCTCCTATTGTAAAGGCGGAAGTTTTGGCTGACAGCCTACAAAAGCAATTTGAGCCACACGCTGACTTGTGGACAAAGAACGTCCCTTTAAACGACTACGTCAGCGATCAGCTGGGGAGCTACCTGACAGCACCACACGTAAACAACTTAGAGCCGGTTGTGCCTTCGGAACTTTTGATTTTTATCAAGAACCTGAAGCCCAACAAATCGCCTGGATTGGATCTGATTACTAATCGCATGATTAAAAATTTGACCCCTAAATTTATTTTATATTTGACTTATTTAATTAATAGAATGATGGAACTTTGTTTTTTCCCCGATAGTTGGAAAACAGCTGTGGTTGTCCCTATTCCAAAACCAAAATCTGATTTGTCATTACCTCAAAATTTCCGTCCCATCTCGCTACTTAGTAGCTTGAGTAAAGTGTACGAATCTGTGCTCTTGAAACGCCTGAATCAATTTCTCAGCGACAAAAATATCTTAATTTCAGAACAATTTGGCTTTAGACAAAATTTGTCGACGAATCACCAACTAGTTCGTGTTACAGAGTTGATTCACGATGGCTTTCAAAAGTCTGCAACCACAGGTGCACTTTTTCTGGACGTAGCCAAAGCCTTTGATAAAATTTGGCACGATGGCTTACTATTCAAGCTCATGCGACTTGATTTTTCGGCTCAATTTGTCAAAATTCTACGCTCGTATCTAACTTCACGTAACTTTAAGGTACGAGTAAATAATGTAATTTCTTCCCCCAGGCCAATTCTAAGCGGTTGTGCTCAAGGAAGTTTACTCTCCCCAACTCTTTTTAACATTTACGTTAACGATCTACCGAGAGCTAGGAATTGTCACTTAGCGATTTTCGCAGACGATACCGCCATTCTTACACAGCATAGGGATCCACAAACAGTCTTACACAACATTCAACAGTACATGACCTTTCTACAGTGCTGGCTCGAGGGCTGGAAGATAAAAGTCAACCCAACTAAATGCGCGTGCCTCCTCTTTTCTAACAAGAAGAAAATGCCTGATCTAGTACCTATCCAAATTTTTGGCCAGCCCGTCCCCTTTGTAAATGAATACAAATACTTAGGGTTGTTACTAGACGCAAAATTAAGCTTTAATAGTCATATTAAAGCAGCCCACACTAAAGCAATTGCAATGAGTAAAAAACTCTACAGCTTTTTCTCTCCTCGGAGCAAGCTATCGATTAGGCTCAAGCTTCTGCTCTACAAAGCCATAATAAGACCAACTGTAATGTACGGCTCCCAAATATGGGGGGCCACTTCAGCAAAAAACATTAAGAAGTTGCAAGTTCTACAAAATGGACAACTGAGGAGAATTGTGAACGCTCCCTGGTACGTCAGAAACAAAATTATTCATGACGACCTCAAAATTGAACCTGTTTCGGAATTTATTAAAAGAACATCAATTAAGTTCTTCGATAAAATACCCCAGATTCGTAACGAGTTACTGAAACTACCTGTGTATGACCAAACAAAGCCTAGCTCTCGTAAGAGGCCTAGAGCCGCTATTGACAACATCTTTGTAAACTTCCCAGCCGTAAAAAAGCTGAGGAATAATTAGCTCGTTACCAATCTGGCGTCTTAAATTCTCAAAATTATACCTGTTTAGGCCATAGATAGCTACGATGTGCTACACGCGATATTTCCTGGAATTATGTATTTTTTCTAACTAAGCAAAATAGCCCACCCCAGAATTAGAAGGCACGTGCAACGTAACTCCATTAAATTTCTCAATAGCCCCATAAATAGTACTAAACCTATTATTTAATTGTATTAATTATTTACCAATAAAAAAAAAAAGGGAAGAAAGGAATTTTTTTTTTTTTTTTTTTAATTAATTACCATCTTTGACGTTAGAGCTTTATTGCGCTCGTCTAAACTAGTTCTATTAATTTTAATGTACCCCCAACTTACAAATTAAAGAATTATTCAAAATTATGATGTGGAGGTGCTCGTGACCACTTTGTCACATCGCGGAACTCCGAAACATCACAACGTTGCCGTTGCCGTGTAAGGTTAGTTTATATGCCACCCGGAATGTGGGAATTGTCGGCTTTTAGCTGATTCAGCAATTTTACAAAGCTCCAATTGAATTAATTAACAAGTGGAATGGATCAGGAAATAAAAGAATATTTTAGAATGATGTTACTATGGGCTAAATTAAGATAAAGCTTTGGAAATTAATTAAGGTTTAATTTAATTTTAAAATATCACTACACACACACATATGCAATGATATTTTAAACTCTTTAATTTAAACCCTAATTAATTTTTAAAGCTTTATCTTAATTTAGCCCATCGTAACTTCATTCTAAAAATATTCTCTTATTTCCTGATATTTTCACTTGTTCTAGTTAATTAATTCGACAGAAACTGTATAACATTGTTGAATCGGCTGAAAGACAAGAGATTCCCACGCTCCATGTGAAAGAGAAAAATATCCATCCAAGCCCATTCCTTTAAAAAGATCTCTGTGTGTTACCCTTGCCTGTTTTGTGGAAATCCCCATCGAAATCTCTGCATAAGCACTGTGAAAAAATATTTTCCTTATCAAAAGCTTGGTATTTAAGATTGATGGTATTAATGATTCCCCGCCCCTTTGTACACTTGGCTTTTCGCCATTCCGTGTTGTGCACGTCGCTTTTGCTTGTAAATAATGTCTGCTTCCCTTGATGGAATAAAACGAACTTAAAAATTAAACCTATCTTCTGTTTTTTTGGCCGTGAATCAACCTTCTGTTTTCTACAAACAATAATAATACGTTAGTGTGTGTGTGTGTGTGTGTGTGTGTGTGTGTGTGTGTGTGTGTGTG
>JAOUZG010030349.1:1336033-1352697 GCA_026289955.1 Argiope argentata | reverse complement strand
GTGTGTGTGTGTGTGTGTGTGTGTGTGTGTGTGTGTGTGTGTGTGTGATAATTTAATCCTAATTTCCAAACTTTATCTTAATTTACCCCATCATAACTTCATTCTAAAAATATTCTCTTCTTTCCTGATCCATTTCACTTGTTATAGTTAAGTAATTCAATGTTATAGTTAATTAATTTAATGCATTGCAAAATTGCTGAATCAGCTAAACGCCGGCTACTTTCCTACACTCCAAGTGTAGGGACAAAAATTAGTCAGCTTTGCAAATGCCATCAAAAGATACCTAGGATTCCTTGCACGAGCTGAACATGTGATTGACATGTGTCGAAGATCCCTCTTAAAATCTGAAGGGATAAAAAATTTAATCAGCTTTTTCGTCATTCCGTGTTGTGTCGTTCTGTGTTGTGCACGTCGCTTGTGCTTGTAAATAATGCCTGCTTCCCGTGGTGGAATTAAAGGAACATAAAAATCCAACTTGTCTTCTCCATGATATCGGTCACGACTCTGTTTTCATCGTTATTGCTCTGGAAAGCAAGATGTTTTCATCGTTTCAGCTAATACCTAACCGAAAGAATTTCCTCTATTGCTGAAAGCTAAAAAAAGAAGGATTTTGTTTGATATATTTATAGACAAACCAGCCTATAAGATCTCTCCAAAACTTTGTCTCATAATCTTTAATAAAGGTATTATCCCAGAGAAGCCTTGAATTGACGTAAACTAGTTATGAAACATTAGCTAGTATCATGAATTTACTGAACCTGCCCTGTGATCCTTTCGTACCATTAGCAGGTTTTCTTGGTTTATAATCCTTGGCATGCGTTTATTTATATCTGAAATTCAAATTTGTCCTCTAAACTTGTTTTTCCCAAACGATTGTAACAAAAACATATGAAATATACACATAATCTCTTAAATCACATTCTAAATTTGATACATATATCATCGCGTTTTTGAGTTATTACATGTTTCTGAAAGTACAGACCGACAGACAAGTAAATCCCATCTTGCATTTGACTCAGAATTTGATAAGTGTTTACACTATAGATTTTAAATCTGTGTACAAAATTTTATCCATCTAGCTCTTTTCATTTGGTAGTTATTGAGTTAGTTTATATTCGAACAGTCAGAGACAAACTTATTCTAAATGGATATTGTTGAAAGTTTGATTTAAATCTGCAAATTTGACTATACGCCATATTTCATCTGTCTAATTCCAAGTGTTTTTGAGTTATCTTTGTCATAGACAATCCTTTTCCATCCCTTCCCACACACACTCGGAAAGGTCTAAAACGTGGAGATTTGTTAAAATCTTCGAGTTCGATTTTTTTGAAAATTACCACATTTTATACTCTGTATACGAGAAAACAAAAAGTGAATTGGCAATACCGTGTAATTCTAAAAATATATGAACCGTATAGTTATGTTTTTAAAAGGGCTTACATTGAATTACATGATTGCCTGCATTAGAATAGCTGATGTACACAATACACAAAATAATTAAGACAATTAATAAAAGGCTGCTTTAATGATAAATAGATTAACAGAATCGTGAACCTGAAGTTATATCTAAATCTACAATGAAATATAATAAATATTTACAGCGAACAAGATGTTCGCTTAAGACGATAAGTCTATACTAATAATAATGATGAATGTGTGTGTTAGCTCACTACTGGGCGGACCGTTTGATTTACTATTACTAAATTTCAAGCATACGTATATACAAGGTTAGCAAAAAATAAGTTACCCTCTTCAGAGGGCTCTAAAGTGCATTCTATTGGTCCAAATAAATTAAAATTTGAACTACAGATTATCCAGATGATATGTTTTACATTTATTAATTAAAAAAATTTTAATTCCAAAATTCACAATAGATGGTATTGTAATACAAATTACATTTATATTACAATACCATTTGCATATATTAAAGCTGTGAAACATAATTTGCGTGACAGCACATATCTATTACCATTTTTCTTTGGATAAAAATAAAGTGAATTTTGTTCGAACATAAGTTTCTTTTCTGTTTGTCATGCCTTCGTTGCAAGAAAAGGCGTTATTGGTGCGATTGTTCTACCAGAACCAACAAAACTCTGTTGCAGCTCTGAAGGAATTCGTCGAATCAAGCAAATACGAAGAGATCCAATGTTTCCAGGTGCCCGACGCAAGATGATGCAGATGTCTAAAAAAAAACTGGACAACTTGACATTTTTCAAAGAAGGGGATGAAAAAAAAAATCCTGTTTTCCAATGTTGAAAATATTAATATAATAGAATAAAATATTAATACCGCCCACGTTGAAGCCAGCAGTCGGTCGCTGCATAATAGTGTGAGTTTGCCAGTTGTTGGATATGGCGTATTCAACTGTGCAAAAAAATCGAACGGCAGATTTTGCATTTTAATCTTTACAAAATCAAGTTTGTTCACCTGTTGCAGGGCGGGGACTAAAAAGGCTCGTAAAACTTTTGCTTTGGTTCCTTGCTCGAATGACGTGACCCTGGAACATTCTGTGGAGTGACGATGCCCATTTTTGTTTTGAATGGACAAGTTAACACCGACAACTGTCCAATTTGGGCAGAGGAAACCCTTCGTTTAATGACAAGAGCTTTTTATATTTCTTAAAAAAGACACATAACACAAACAAAAGGCAGCACTCATACTCTTCAAAATCAAATTAAAAGCACAGTTATCATTATCCTTCTGCTACACAAGCTGTACCCATCATATCATTAAAAAAGAAAACAATAACCCTCAACGGCGGCGGTGAATCTCGCCAATTGTATGCACAGACATCGACAGTGGTGTCCAAAAATCGTACCTTTTCCCCAAAATAATGATTAATCACAATTTAGTTGTTATTTGGAATTAAAACATTTTGGCCATCATTGTGACGGGCTGCTGAAACATTACAATACAAATAGGCTACATGAATTCAATTTAAAATTTTTAAAGAAAGCAAGTATGCAAAGTTATCAAAAAGAAATACAATAAAATTTACATACATATGCCAAAATTATAAATGAAAAAACTATTTACACTATTTAGTTGAGACAGGCAGTCTAAACAACGCAACAACTCTCACGTTTGCTTCCCGGGCACTGTTCTATATCTAGGTGATACCTCTGCAGGGCAAGAGTCCATCGTTGTTACCTTGATGGCAGTAGGGTATTTTTAACGATGTAAGTTAGGAGCTTATGGTCACTGTTGATCCTAATATATTCATAGTTCTTTCTTCAAGATCCATACTATTACATAATCTTCCCTCTCTATAGTTCGTCATTGAGTTTGTGCTTGAGTTAATTTCTGACTCACATAGCAAATATGACAGTGCTTTCCGTTGTATCTCTGTGATAAACATGCTCCAATGCCTACTTGAGATGCATCTGTATGGATAAGGAAAGGTTGCTCCAGTTCTGTAGTTTTGGACAATTTATCTTTCAGTTTTTGAAAGGATTCTTGATACGATTCTTTCTACTCAAGACCTTCCGGTGATCATTTCTTCGTCAATTCAGTAAGAAAATGAGCAGATGAGCAGTTTCTGCTTAATTGGGGATGCAATCTCTGTAATACTTCAGCAATTAAAGTACACTTTTGAGATGGGTTTTTGTTCTTGGTACTTCCCAATCTTGTTTTTTCTGGATCCGGTTAATGGTTCCTAGAGCTTATTACATGTCCGAGATATTTGATTTCAGCTCTCTCAAACGAACCTTTTTTCGAATTTACTCTGAAACCAAGCTCATCTAATTCTGTAAATATGTAATCAAGGTGTTGTAGATGAGTTTCAAAGTTAGGGGGAAATATTGCAATATCATTCATCTAAGCTCTTGCGAATTCACTACAACCTTTTAAAATATTATTTGTGACTCTTTGAAATGCGGGCGAAGAATTTTTAAGTTCAAAAGGCAAAAACTTTAAATCGATATTGAGCAATATGAGTTATAAAAGATGCACAGTCTTTATTCTGCTGCTCCACAAGGATAGCCCAGAATCCCTTTTAATAGGTCCAAAGTTGTGCTGATGTTAGTTTTACCAATACTATAAATTAAATCAATAGCATTGTCCATAGGAAAATCCTCTGGTTTAGTAACAGCATTCAGGGTTCGGTAGACTACACAAAGTATCAAAACTCCCATCTTTCTTGCTAACGCAGACTATTGGATGAGTTCATGGTGTTTTTTAATCAGAATATTTTCTGTTTTCTCTAGTGTTCATTTAAATTATCCAATTCTGCGTCATTCATTTCATTTGTCTTCAAAGGCACAGAATAATCTTTCTCAGAAATTGTTATAATTTCCCCGAATTCTTCCTCATCCTCAGAAATAACTCTCTTAGCATTGACTCTTGCCTTGAATTTTCGGACTTTCTCATACAGACTCTCCTTTTTCCATCAGATAATTTGATTACGTAGGATTGTGGCGGAACGACTCTGGGTATGTAACCAGGTCCTGTCCACCGAGCATAAAATTTGTTGCTCGAGTCAGGAATGAGTAAATGCACAAGATCTTCAATCATGAAGCTTTTCGATGCAGTTCTCCTATTAAAATAATCAGCGTAAGATTATTGTCTCTACTCAGCAAATGATTTCACTAGTTCAGCAGCTTCCCCCATTTTCATTTTTAGTTCCTGTAGGTATTCCACTGCAGATTGGCTCATATTCGTAGGTAAAGAAACCAGGTTGATTTTAGCACTGCCTGTCTTTCATGCATTAGCTGGATCGGTGAAACTCCAGTTGTGCAGTATGGAATCTTACGGTAAGCGAACAGAAGAAATGGAATGTGCTTATCCCAATTTGCTGGCCCAGTTCTTATCATGTGATGTAACATCTGTTTCAAAACCTTGTTGATCATTCAACTAAACCATTACTGGATATCCAGGAATGAGAATTTCGTATGACATCCTAATCTTTTCTGGGATTCTTGGGTGAGTTTTGATATAAAATTAGTTCCCTCGTCACTAGCAATAATATTCGGAATGCCGGTTCTCATAAAAAACTTTGATAAGGAATCATACGTAGATTTTGCTGTCAAACTTCTCAGTGATATTCCATCAACCAAGTGGGAATGTTGGTACTTTATACACATTTGAATTTTCTTGCTGAAAAAAATTCAATAGCTCCAATTGAATCAATATTAACCACTTGAAATACTAATTCTGGTCTTAGTACAGAGGTAATCGGGATTTTGTCAGCTTTCTTCTCGGGATTTCTCAATTGACAAACTTTTGACGTTTCACAGTAATTTTCCACATCCTAGGAAAAACTAGGTAAAAAATGAATAACGAATACTCTCTTTAGTTTTTTTGCATTCCCATATGAGCTCCAAAAATCGATTCACGGGCTAACTTAAAAACTTGTTCTCGTCTATCTTAGGATTAGGAAGTACAAAACTGTATAGTCGGCTTCTAAAATTGTATCCCCCTCCCAAAAGATATAACCATTTGTTGTTGTTTTCCTTGAAGGCAATCATCCTTTAGTGATTCCTCAGTTCTGTTCGCTTTTTGTAAATTGTTACAGTTCCATTAGTAGACTCAATTTCCTCTTCCAGTGTTATCAAATCATCAATATTTTTATTTTCTTCTCCATTTATACGGTTAAGGCTCGTACTGCTCCTTTCCTCCAGCTCTCAAGAGTTGCAATAAAGAAAAACAAGCTGTTACCTCGCTTGGCGGTTCGTAATTCACATTTGGCGTTTGTTTTACTATTCTCTGCATCAAAACATGATGAACTGATAAACAATTCATAAACACCCAGTGTTATTAAGCAGAGAAACTTCAATTTATCAGTAACTGCAATTACAGTACCAACATTATTAAATACATTCGCTTGATTCCTATAGTAAATGGGGATTCTCCAGACTGGCGTTTATTTGTTTACCAAATTAAGGAGTTTAAAAAAAACTTTGCCTACTTATATATCGTATAAATGAGGCACTAACGATGAATGGACAATAGAAATTTATGTTCGAGTATCAATAATTGCTTCAGTTTCTTTTGAATGAATATAAACATTGATCTTTTTAAGAAGTGTAACCAGATTTTGATTCGTCTCCGCTTGCAAATGTGAAGACTCCTTCAGCTACTACTGCTTGAATCGAGGAGATATTATTCCTATTAGAATTCTGATTCGCATTGGTTATTCTATCATGTTATCTTGTAATTTCATTCCTTCTTCGATTATTCACACAATCCTTTAATAGATGCGAATGACTGTCACAAGAATAACAATGTTTTTGTTTTGGAATGCCATCGTTTACTCTGTTAATTTCTCTTCTATGGTGAGTAGGAATATATTTATTGGACGAAAAGTTCGATCATCTGAAATTATTTCGGTCCTCATCGAATGGTTTTTACTTTTTCCCAAAGTAAATGTCACATTCCTTTGCGAAATCCTGTGGTTTGAACCATTTTTCTCCATGTCGTATGGAAATATGAGACGCAGTTTCATTATTCAACGAGTCAAACAGTTTATCTGAAATTGTTAGTTCTTTCAGAGCATGAAAATCTTTTATTTCTTTCAATTTACAATAATATTCCCACATAAACGTCAATCTGGATGTAAATTGGATAAGAGTTTGTTTTGTTTTTTTTCAAATTAAAGCTCACATTTTAGGAAACCTGACAAAAACCAAGGGAAATATGCAGTAAAATGAATAGAATAGTGCAAGTTTTCTAAAATAGTATGAATTATATATCTATCAAACTTTGAAAATCAAAAATAGATTACTGAGAAACCATTAAAACCAAGTTTCTTTAAATAATTAATTGAAAATTTTAGAAATCACTGATTTCAGTGAACTGGCAGATCGTATAAGATGACTAGTAAAATTATAATTTAAAGGTAGAAAACATGAGAATTAAACTAAAATATTGGATATATGTTTTTAAAAATATTGTTTAAATTTCATTTCCTTTAAATTAAAATATTATTGTTCAAACTTCCACCCTTATCTTTCTCAATACAATGTCTTTGTTTTTTTAAGTAAATCGTTCAAAATGCAGAATTCAGTAAAATCACATCAATACCTCTATTATGCATTGTTGAAGTGGAAACTGTGTCAGAATATCTTATTACAGCTATTGGGTAAATTTATAAATTATATTTTTAAAATTTTAAAAATTTGGTTTTATATTGGTTTTATTGCCTATAGCCATTTGTTGACTGTCATATTCCTAAATGCCGATAGATGGCGCTACTATTTAAGCAAAGATTATGTCAATTTTTATTCTCATGTCTATAACGAGAGCGGGAGTGAAAGGTAGATACTTCCCCACCACAGCAAATGCACTCGTCTGTTTGGGGTTGAAGGTTAAATAAGCAATAATTCTATGTCAATTTGCTATACTTTCGGCTGCATACAAAGGAAAATTTAGCTGCTGAATTAAATTAGACTTGAATAAAATTTTAAGTTGTTATAGATAGATAGAGCAATTTAGAATTTAATCTTGGCATTGCATTTAAAATTTTCGTAATTAATTTCATTCATTTTATATTAAATGCACATTTAAGTATTATCGATAATAATTGTTTAAGTTAAAATAAAATGTAAAGATCTGATTAAATATATATATTTTTAATTATTTATTTTGGTATTTCTGCGTTATTTACTTAAATTATTTTATAAATAAAACTAATTATATTTTCTATAAAAATTAAATGAAATAATAGTAATTTATTGCATGTGTCTAATGATGATATTTTCCTTAGAAGAAAATAAATTTTTCGTATCAAAGGTTATTTTTAAAAAGATAAAATAGCACTAATCCTGTTTTGCATCTACTATTTTCGACGTTACGACAGAATAATCTACATAGAGTACTGTACTAACAACAAATAAACATCCAACATCGGGGCAGTTAAAGTAAAATACGATCGAAATTATCAAATAAAGAATTTTTGTAAATTTTTCCAGAATTTCCTCATTTTTTTTATTTAAATGATTATATTTTATTTTTACCATTATAATTGTTTGGCAACTAGCTATTTCGCTAGGAATATTGGATATGTTTAGTTTTAATTAAGTCGTTTAGATATAATTTCATGCTTATGATTCTGTCTGATTGAATTTAATTCATTTAATTGTTTTAAACATGTAATATGAGTACAATTTTAATTTTTTTTTCTATATATTCTATCAATTGTGTACTTGAAGCTTTGTAATGGAGACCAGCCTCGTAATATTATCTTGTTATCAACAACTTTCAAAAGTGGGATTCATTAGTCTTCTAAATTTCGCGGTTTCGAAACTTCACTTTCTTATCCGTCTTGTAAAATAGCTATGAAAGTACCGAGTCTTTTTTTTAAACAAAAAAAAAATTACATGATCAAAAATTTGTTGCAGCAATGAAAACGGGAAATAATGCAATCTATTGGCAGAAATTTCAAAAGTAAATAAATAAAAATATAAAAAATTATTAAAATACATGAGAAATTTACACAACTATAAAATTTGTTATAATGAAAAAGATAATTCTTTAAATTTCAAAATCGTATTGTAAAATTCATATTTATGCTATAATAGTTTCGAAAGTAATCGTAACAAAATTCCAAAATTCAACTTAACATTTTATTAACTAAGATTATAATTAAATCTTTGTTTTTAAAATTTTGCTCCTATGTGTACATTTTTGCCATCTAAGCCATATAAATGCCAAAAATAAAAGCTTCAAGTCAAACGTTCTGGCTTGTAATATATGCATACATAGACTTTTCAGCTTATCATTAATTGTGGTAAGCGATTTGCTGGATCACCAAAATATTGGATATATTTGGTTATATATATATATATATATATTTACATATAACTTCATTTCTATGATTATATCAAATCTTATGTCATTAAAGACCTGTTATTTTAATTTTCTTACTTGAGTTTTATTTATTGTATGCAAGAACCTCGATAACAAATTTTTTTTTCTTTTATTACATCTACCTTTCAAATTTAGAAATGCTATAAGTTCGCTTCTTTGTATTGTAAACGATAAATACGACGATAAATACGAAGCAGATCGCTTCTTGCTCAGATTGCAGCGATGAATGAAGATTGTGCGATTAAATATTTA
This sequence comes from Argiope argentata, assembly GCA_026289955.1. Lineage (NCBI taxonomy): Eukaryota > Metazoa > Arthropoda > Arachnida > Araneae > Araneidae > Argiope > Argiope argentata. The sequence continues at coordinate 1,343,640 of JAOUZG010030349.1, read as the reverse complement.
ATGAAACAGCGGAAATGGTTTCAATTTCAAGGCACTAATGGAATATATTGTTGGAAATTAAAAAATATATTTTTTAAAAAAATTGAAAAAAAATTAAGAAAAGTTTGGTTGTTTGTTAATTGATATAATTAAAAAGACAATTTTTTATTGCAACGATAAAAAGAGAAATTTTGAAAAATGGGAATGCAATTTTAAATTGAATTGAAATTCATTTTTGGTGCAATATATTTTTAAAAGTTGTGAAAAAGGACAAAATTCAAGTAATTTTTAATTAATTAAAATTTCAAAACAAAAAAATTTCGGTCTGATTTATACTTTTCTACCCTCAAGGTATACATATGTCAAATTTCTTAACTGTTGATCAAGTGATATGTTCTATTGAGCGCTAACATCACAACATTCATCATTAATATTAATAAAAATAGAGATAAAAATTAGTATTAATAATAAAACTGAATAACTTTAAGGTAAAGATGGATAAGGTAAAGATGAAAAAAAAAGTTAAAAACACAACTGTGCAAATTTAATTTTCCCTTACTTTTTTGTTTAAAGAAATTAATTAATCTTTAAAAACTAGCTATTAATTAGCAATACGGATTATGCTTCATTTCCATGAAATCTCCTATGATATTTATGATTACCCCCCATAAAAATAATTTTAAGCATCCAATTTTGATATAAATAGCATGCTTTTTATTTTAGTGGTCTTACACGTGTTCTATTTATTCAGTAAATGAACCTTCCTAATTGAACCAAGTTTCTTTATATCATAATACTCTTAAAAATATATATTATTTTTATTCTGATTTCGAGTACTATTAATTAATGTTTCTTATTAATATTATGAACTACAAATATTAAAGAAAATTCTTTAAATTTTAACCTTCAATAATGGATTTTAAAAAAATAGTGCGAACTCCAGCGCAACAATATACTTTACTGATGAAAATTATGCAAAAAATATTTTTAAAGAAATGCCAAAATTCAACAGATAGTTGCCTTTAAAATGATGTAAAAATCAATATTTTCGAGAGTTATCGATGAAAATGTTAAAATAGTTAATTTTTATTAAATAAAATTTCAAAGGAATATCTTCAAAGTACGCATTTTTAACCTTAAAAATATATCGCTGTAAAATTTAGTAAGATTAAATTATTTGTCCTGCAAAGAATTAACAAAGGATAAACAAATCAAATTGATAACAAAGGACAAAGAAACCCCGTCTAAGCCAAAGACCAAACGGACTGGGATGCTAACATTCTTCTTTAATATTAGTTTCTAATTCTTTTTTAATATTAGTCAAGACAGAGTGGAAAATTCTCAATGTTCTTTACAATAGAGCTCATTATAGAGTTTTATGATTAATTTAATAATGATTAATTTGCAAAACAAGATGCAATGTGTATTCGCCGTAGTAACATATTTATAAATGAACTTTTTTTTTTTCAAAAAAACACACACGTGTTTTTTTTTTGGTTTTGTGCAAATTTTGACATATTTATATTATGCTATTTGGTAGTTTTAATATCCAAAACGTTTAAAATATTTTTAGTAGATAATTTAAAATTCTATATTTGCCAGGTCGTAGAAATTTCGTAAAATCGCAATTAATACTTCTAAAGGCTTAGAAACATGTATGCCATAATTTTTTCAAATATGTATAGTCATATAAATTTCAAACAAATAAATGGACATTTAATTTCGGTAATAGATGTCACATAAATTAGTAATTAATTTAAAAATTCAAGGAAAAATAACACTTTTTGAAGAAAAAAACAGTTCATATTTCTCTCAATAGAGGGCGCAACACCCGAATATACTGCACATTTCCGTTGAAAACTATTTGCTAGCATTTCAGGGTACTACTAGTTCGAAGTATCCGCCCACTACGAAGGAAGAGGGGCGGGACAATATGCCTTCTTCTCTGTCTATCCGCCATTGCTAGACACCGCCATTAATTGTAGCATGTAGCATATCTTAACAGATGCAACCGTTTCATAGAGAATGACAAGAAAATTCGTATACCACAGGAGGGAGGGGACAGAATACTATCAAAACATTTAGAAGAGATGTTTTTTTAAGTTAGATATTTTAGATTTTCTTCGCTCATGTTAGAAGGGATACCTTACAGTATAGAACTAATCATTATAATTAATTGTAAAAGCCTTTCTATTTTTAGACATTTAATTGTTCTTTATAATTATGCTAATTAATATAAAAAGATCCTGTAATTTAAAAAGAAGAAAAAATAATCCCTTATTTCTAGCATTTCGTTTGACACAACTTTAATTCATTTTCAACAATAATGACTTTTATTAATTTTTCAGTCCACGTGTATAGACCAAGGTTCATGAGTAAAAGAAATTGTAAAACCTCTTAATCATTCCCAAAGAATGAGCTTAACATTTTCACTCAATAATTTTACATCTGACAGCGAATTTTAATTCAATGCTCCTGATTTTCCGAATTTAATAAAAAGGTTATTTATTTTTTAAAATATTAAATAAATTTAATTTTGGGGGGACGAAAAAAATAAGAGCACAGTGGACTTTGAAATTAACAACAATCGGCAGAGGCAAATCATCTTATTTTTATCGTTCCCTCACAAAAATATATGTTTATCTAGAACTAAAATAGTGTTATAAGAATATTGTTCAATAAAACGAATATTTCAAAGACCAAGATTTAAAAAGCATTTTTTAGTTATTTTCTTCAAAATGATATTGTAATTAAATTTATCTTTAAAACGTTACAGGTGTCTTGATTTTCGAAAAAAATAAATAGAATTGCTAATAAAGATTGTTTTTAAACATAAAAGAAAACAAAGTATGTATTTTATATTTCGTGGGTTTTTTTTAGGTAATTAAAAGTACATTTTAGTTCCTAAAAACATAAAATTCTTATGGAGATTCAGTAGGTGTGGATAAAAATATTTCTAAAGAATTAGAAATTAATTGGAATAACAAAATCATTCACAGTTTTATTCTAAATTAATTTATATAAATGGAAAAAATTAAAACTTCAATGGCCTAAAATTTTAACAGTAATTATTCTTTTCAAGTTTATTGTGAAAAAGAAATATTATTTATTTATAATTTAATACATATGCTTAAAAATTTTCATAGCCCTAAATAAAAAGTTCGAAAAAATGCCTAATAGAGTTCACTGTTCCTTAAATTCAATGTTTCTGCGTAACAGGAATGTTCCTATTTTTCACCTGATTTTCCCAAAGAGGAAAATATCTAAAATTATAATTAAATATACCTTTTATATTCTATTAAAAAAGATAAATATAGTTATTCTGAAAATGATCTTCAAGCGAATTCTACATTTCAACTATTCTAAACATGGAATATTGTCAATTTAATATGATAATGTACAAAACCAATCGGATGAAAAAATAATGAATTAAATTATAAAATGCATATGTTCTGGTTTCCCGTTTTTTAAATTTTTTAAACCATTTATTAAATATGGTTATTTATAAATTTATTTAATTATTTATTTGGTTTTACCTTCTTAGCTAAAATTCTTTATTACATATCAGAGTTCAGGAAATATCGGATTAATAGGATTTTTATTTAAACATAAAAAATAATATCGAAAGGACAAAGAGGAATTGGACTTAATTGTTAATTAGTTTCTAAGGCATTCTTTTTCCTTATTTTACAACATCTGTAATATGTTCATCTACATTTAACAAAGAATAAGAATGAATTGAGAGCACAAGTTTCTGTCTCTGGCATCCAAGACAAATCAGGGCAGTTTATCATTTCGCCTATTTTGATTCATTCGTATGTAATTGAAATTTAAAAAAATCTAAACTTCTTATCCAAATGATTTTTTAAAAGTTGAAATTACAGTTGTTAACGTGGTAGAAAGTCTCATGAAATGGATATTTCTCTTAGCAAAATTATATCCTTTCCTGATTATCCCGTTTGTCGGAATGAAATTTGAAAAATATTTCTTTGAGTTTAATTTCCAAAATAAAGCATAACCTCCTTCTATGATCAAAATTCTCTTTCTCAACAATGAATTTCAAGTTTATTTTGTCATCGTCACAAATGCATCTAAATAGCAATCTATCACCTCTCTCCTAGGCCTTTCAAACATTCAGTCCTTTGAGTTAGATAAGTTATATTAACGTCACGTTTTAAAACTACACTAGGGCTATTTTGGAATAAACCTCATAATTGAGCCGCGATCAGATGACGAGGACAACTTAGCTGGGAACCTCTCTCCAAACATCCACGCTACACCAACCTTCAACCACCAGCAGGGAGAATGTTTGGGCCCGATGGCTTTACAATGCACTAGACCCATTTACACGACGATTCTTCGGTGGGGTCGGGGCTCGAACCTGGCAGGTTCCAAAACTGATACCTTACCACCAGGCCATCAAGCCTTTGGTTATCGAATTCATTCATTCAAATAATTAATTAAATCAATTTTTATAGCCGAAGCTTTAACAATCAATTCTTGCCATTGGTAAGCTCCCAATTCTAGAAGAGGAAAAATAATCTTCTATTTTTAACAGATAGGTTTTTATTTATTTATTTATTTATTCTTAAAATCTTAAAAAATTGATCTGCCAAATCACTAAGAGTTATTCATCGAATAACTTTAAAAAATTCTGTTAGGAATAAATCTCAACTTCCGCCTCCTCCAGAAAAAAATCGTATTACTATGCACTTCAAAGCGTTCAAGCACTGCGTGAAATGCAACGAATTTAAAGAAGAAAGAAGAAATTTCGTTAAAAGATCATATCCTTTTCTGTGCATTCATCTTTATAATAAGCATAGATATACAGTGGGTTAACAAAGTTTCTGTATGCAGCTACGGCTTTAATAAAACTTTCATTTTTAACTCAAAATATTTTATAATGAAACTTTGTTTAACACAGTTTCATTTATTATTTAAGAATATTATGAATGAAAAAATGTGGAGAAAATTAAACTTGTAAATTAAGAAAAACAAAAACAAAACCTAATAAGGAACAAATAAAAAGTTTCTATATGGCATTTATACAGTACATGAAAGAACTTTTACATGCTGACAATTTACGTTTAATAATTGGTAGGTTCTCCTTGGGCCTTTATTACTTCTCTCAAGTGTTGCAGAATAATCCAAATACGCTTCTCCTCTCTCTCTCTCTCTCTGTGTGTGTGCGTCGTTGTTGTTGTTTCTAGAGAAGTATTGTAACAAATGTCCTGAATGGCCCCTTTGTGCTCATCCTTGTTCTTTGTGTCATATTTTTTAAGTCCAAGATTGATTTTTCTCATTAATGTCCTATAGAAAATAAATTAAAAGATTAGACTGGGCTCTGAAGCTGTTGTTTAATATGATAGAGGCACCACTCTTGACAAATCTTTGAGGTATGTTTAGGATCATAGCCCTTCTGAAAAGTAAAGTCATTTCCAAGAGATAGTTTTTCAGGATTGGTTACAGTGTTTTGTTTAAGAATATCAAGATATATGTATATATTATATTTCATTCTATAAAACATAAGTTTCCGACAACACCAGCACTCATACATCTCCATGCCATGATCCCACCACCACCATGCTTTATAATTTCACACAAATTCATAATTAGCATCTGTTGCTTTGGTTTCTACCAGACCACAACTCGACAATCAGACCATGGTTATTAAATTTTGATTCAATACTAAAAAGGGCCGATTCCCAAAATGATAGAGGCTTGCTTACGTGCATCTTTGCAAACTGGAGATAATATTTTCTGTAGCAGAGACTTATAAAAGGCTTCTTACGGCTGCACGTCCATTATAACTTTCTTTATCAGTGATGTTTCTCACCATTTGAGGTTTGACTTATAAATTGTAATCGAACATTAAAGCAGTAGCCAGTTGAAGTGCACTTCTCCGTGGATTATCTTGCACCTTTCACATGATATTTTGTTTATGCAGGCAATTTAACTTCGAAGGTCATCCGGATCTGTCTGTCCTCAAACCTTTGCAGTTCACTGTATCTTTCAATAATATACTGCACAGTAAACTTCGGTTTCCTAATGATTTCGCTAATTTTTTCGAAACCAAATCCCTAACCCAAGAATAGCTTTCGGAACTTCCATTTTAAGACGATCAGCTGCAAACTGGGAATAAATAACTGCTGCTATATTGTGTTCTTTACTCTGACAAGCCCCGAATATTTACTGCGAGTCGATTGTAAAACACGACAAAAAGAATTGCGTGCAGACTTTTTTTTTTTTTTTTGCATAGTACTTCATCATCTACCTTAAAAATTGCAAAACGCTTGCTGCGTCCAGTGAAAAGAGCAATTTATTATGGAGCTCCCTTTTAAAGATTCATATTAACCGTTTATAAATAGTTTACAAAGGTAAAAAAAGCAAAGATTAGGATAGTAAAAAATGAAGTTTCCTGAAAGCGTCTGTATGCTTGAACCACAAAAATTCAAGAAATTGTACACTGATATTCGAAAAATTTATACGATTTTGTAGAGTATTTATTGAGAAAGATTTTAGTAAATTAAAATCATATCAAAATAAGAAAAGGAAATTTAAAATTGCGATTTTAACTTTGCACTTATCTGTGCTTGTGCAGAAACCTCAAATTGTGCATGTGCAAATAGCAAGAGCCTGTGGTATGCATATGCGATATATTTCTTTGTTTACGTCTGATTTTAATCAGCGATTCAAATTTTATTATGCCCAAAAGAAAGAAATTTAACCCTTTGAATGCTATGCTACAAGCAAAGCCCTGTTAGTTATGCTATAAGTCTGATCTAAATAAAAAAAATTTCAACTATTAGTTTATTTTTATTTTCTCTTTCGTACAGAAACATTTTTTTACCCCCCGTAGATAGATGAAGGGTTAATTTTCCAGGATTATGACCTTTGTAAAGTAAGGGGTGGGGATTTAGTGAATACAGGCGAAGAATATATTTTTTTGCGTAATCCATTATAGTTCAGGGAATACGCATGTATCTTGATGTGATGGGGAGAGGCAGGGTATTTCATGCATAAACCCGCGTGGGGCGTAGTCTTTTCATCTTGATGTATTGATAGGGGATCTCCAGTACTCATGTTACTCGTTGAAAGGCTGCATATAATGAGGTTGGAGCGAGACTGAATGAGTCTATTGTGCGGATCGCGGGGACCACTGTCAGAGGGGATGTAAAATGAAGTCACTGTTCTGGAGGTAAAGGACATAATCTTCAACAAAATGGAGCCTCGGGCAGAGAATATAAACCGGGAAAAACAGGTGTTTTGAAGTTCCAGTCCATCTGTTTGGGGCGTATGTATATTCTGTCTATTTTGTAGAAATCATAATTGAGTATATAATAGTTATTTTAGGATCTCGGCTTTATTTATTGAATTAGGAAAATAACAGGGCTTTACACGGGTTGAAGATTAGAAGGGAACAATATAGTGCATTATAATCGCTAGACAAATCTTTATAAAATAATATAGTGCCACTGTCTTATCGATTTTTTCAAGACAGCCACTGTCTTTAGATCTTTTTATTTGATGTTTGGACTCTTTTATTCAGATCTTCTTCAGATACATAAAACTGTTTTCCCTAAAAGAAGAAAAAAGTTACATATCGGGGCAGTACTTGGGTATGAAGA
>JAOUZG010030349.1:1317918-1333618 GCA_026289955.1 Argiope argentata | reverse complement strand
ATATATATATATATATATATATATATATATATATATATATATATATAGTATATAAAAGAAGTAAACAGGCTCCTGCATACAAAACAGCTGTTAGTGTTATTAATCTCATACGTTCCCAGAAAATCTGGAGGATCTCCATGTTAATGACAGCTGGAAAGGAGCAGCTTGAATGGACTCATAGTTCTTGGACAGCAGAAGAAAAAGAGTCCGAAATGCCCGCTCGATTTAGCTGGATATAGCGGAATGGACTTAATGCCTTGGTCGATATGCCCGTGGAATTACGCCCACACACTCCTGGCGTAATTCGCTTATTCTGTCTAAAACACTTCTGCCACGACGAGACGGCATAGCGGGACTCGGGAAACAGAAAATCTGGTTAAGTTGGGATCCAACTGACGATCCTTAAAAACATGACTAAAACAGGTCTTTTAATCACAATACTATTATTCCCATTGTTTAATTATTTCTTCAAAAAAGAGAGTCCCAATGATATTACAACACAGGGATTAGAAAAGAGTTTGCAGTGATCACTGGTTGCAAAAGTAAATTTCTTTGTAAACGCCCAGTGATTGGTCTATCTTATATTTGATTAAAAGGCTATGTAAATGAATACATCGACAGATCATAACATAGTCTTTTTTATAGCAAAATTTATGAATGATTGACAATTATTTGAAAGAGAGGTATTCGAAAATATCTTCATGGACCTTTATAAATTCATACCATCATAAGGGAGTTCAAAACCCAACTGGTAAAGATATTGTAAAACCTTATACTTACCAATTTTAATGTATAGTTAATAGATAGACAATATGAAAATGTAATATATTAAGTAAAAATATTTATTGTTAAAATTAATTTTAAATTATTGATTTTAATAACATTTTTTTATTTCAAAAAATGAGTAATTTTATAACGTTTTTAATTCGTTACAAATATAATCGAGTAAAATTAAGGACTTTAAATGTTAAAATGTTATTTATTTTAAATAACTAAAGTTAAGAAATATGGACATAGTATTTCACAAAAGAAAGCAATCCATAAATAATAAAGAGAGTAAATTACTATTTTTAATTTGAATTCGAATTGCAGTTTATTTATTAAAACTATATGTTTGATAAAAAATGTAATGGATCAGAAAGAGAAAAAGAATACTTTTCAAAAGCATAAAGAATCTGAAACTTTTTTCATTCGAATTAAAATGCTTGAATTAGACAAATCGACTATAATTCTAATGATTTATCTAACATCTTTCTTTCTCAATGTTTAGTATAGAAGTCACTATATTAATAACAGTATTCTTTTTTCAGTCACCCGTTCTTTTTTAGATTGAAGGAAGAATTCATAGTTTTATGCTAAACTCAGGTATAGATCGAAATATTTTACCAAATTTAAAGATTTGTGTATTGTAAAAGCAATAGCGTTTTCTGGCCATAAATCAGTTCGGATCAGCTTACTTCCAATCCCTTTTTTAATAGAAATTGCAATCTGTTGACTAAATCAAATTGCACAATTCTATTGAATAACTCTTTTCATGGTAAGGAAAGGAAGATGTTATTCATTTTCTACAATGATTTATTTTCGATGTTTCTGAATACATTTATCAAGATGTTATAAGAAAAATACTGATATTTTTCAAAGAAAATAAAAAAAAAGTTTCCAAAGATCAGAGTTGGATATATTTTTTAAGTATTAATATATGCAGCTTCATAATGATAAATACTTACGTTTTTGAATTTTTTCATGAAATATATTGAAAAAAATATATCAATTAAAAGTTGAATTCTGTTAAGTTTGGAAACTTACAGATTTTTTTTTAACTAGGAAACATTAAAAATCAGCAACATTCTAATTTTGAAGCTTATCAAATGATCTGTTCAAAATCATGCAGATATTACCTTGTATTTGAAAGGAAAAAAAGCGGCTTTTATATCTCATCTTTAAACATTTAGGTGCGACTGTTTAATAAATTGAATTTTTTCACATTATGAAGCATTAAAAAGACTGTAAAACCTCATATTGTTTATTCTTTGGCTAAGAAACCACAGATCGTACTGAGAAAGTTATAATTCAAAATTGGAGTGAAAAATATATATTGCATTTTAATTTTTCAGATTTTCCTTAAGAGGATTTTATATAAATTTAACATTTAAAAAAAATTGCATTGAAATATTAATAAGTATTAAAAATTACAGTATGTAAATATAATAATCATTGTACTTTTCCAAAGAGTGAAGCATAAGAAACCCCAAATGACTGTTTAAATAAATAATTTTTTTCAGATATTAAAATTAGTAATAAAAAATGAATCACGAAAAATCAGTTTTTCAACATAGTCATGCTTAATTTCGTTATAATAATATCCCGTTTTAAAGCAACATTAAGGCTGTCTTGGAATAGATATCACAACTTTGAACTGCCATCAGATGATGAGGACAACATCTGAGCCGGAATACCCTTCTCCTAAGTTCCACACAACACCAGGGGGAGGATATTTTACCCTGAAGTATTTGGAGTGGAACAGAGCCACTTACATGGAAGTTTTTCTATGAAACCCGGTGTCAATCTTGAAGCCCACTGATCTCGAAACTGAGACCATACCATTAAATAACTGCAGCCTTTTAAATGTAGTCTCCTACACACATATAAAATAAATAAATAAAAGCAAAATGAATTCTAAATGTTACAAAATAATTTTAAAAATATAAGTAATCGTTTTAAAAGGTTCATATTTTTTGGATCCTTTTTTTTTCTTACAAACATCTCTTCTAAATACATTATGCTTAAAATGGGTGTTTTTTATGCATAAAAAAGTGCTTACGAAGCTACAAATAAATAGGCTGTCAATCCTTTGACACATATAATTCAAAATTTGATAAGTATGTATACTTTCGGGGGTTAAGATTTTGAATCAAATTCTATTTATCTAAGTTGTAGTTTTTGAATTATCGCGTTTAATGCATTAGAAGAAACCGACCATCAATCTCTTGACAATTTGGTTCCAAATTTAATATAGATCTATATTATATTATATATTATAAATGCTTTTTCTATGTAGTATTTTGCTTATCTATCTTTCTCGTCGCCTTTCATAGCTATCGTATAGCCAAATAGGCAAATTTCCTTTGAATGAACTTCGTTCAAAATTTGAAAGAAATCTGCAAATTTAATGCTTATGGAAAATTTCATCCGTCTAGCAAAAAACCTTTTTGTGATATCGTGTTCATAGACAGAAACATTATTCCAAGTATGGAATTATAAACTTGAATAATTACAAATTCATTATTCCAAATATGAGTTTTATGAACTCTGGAAGATCTAAAAAGTGAAAATTGTCAAAAATCGAGAGTTCGAATTTTTTTCTTTTATGGTTATCAGTTATTCTTTGTGCATTTCGTATCTGAGAAAACAAAAAGTATTTTTTCTTGAAATGCGAAATAATGTCGTCACTTGGAAAGAATAATTTTTACATTTAAAAAATTTCCTTAAAATTTTCGAAATAAGTGTTGTTGTTGTTTCTAATGACACTTGCCATGGACAAGCCTGCTGATGCATCAGCGAATTTAAGCTGAAATGAGCATCTCTTGTTTGAAGTTGCACCAGCTAGGGCCAAGAGTACGACTTTGCTACTGACGCATCACTTTCGCTTGCGCAGACACTTTTTACAGAGGTGCACATTCACACACCTCACAGAAAAAAAGAACTATGCCCTAACTAGGACTGGAACCCGGGATACTCACTACCCCTATGCCAAGACGCTGCTAAATAAGTGTGCTAAACTAATTTGTTTGGTGAACAATGAATCGATGTCCTTAACAGTTGTTTCGTCAATGATATGAGGACACAGGAAATTATTCAATATTTTGATTGTTTTTCAATATTTAAAAAAAGTATAGATTAGCAAAAGCAAAATGATTATATTCATTATTTACTTTATTTATATCGAATGTTCGGCCCATAACTAACATCCATCAATTAGATGCGAACTTCTTTATGTAAGACTGAAAAGATTTTGAGTCATCTGATGTAAAAGTTTTACTGTGTTTGACCAAAAAAAGTTAAAACATTTGCTGGTTCTCTAAAAGCAAAATATTTCAGATAAGAAATTGAAGATATATTGGCTATAAATGAATGAATGTATTGACTAGAAATAAATAATAAGATAAAAATAAATTTTATAAATTTTGAAAAGCAATAGGAATAATGTAGTAATATTATAGCTTTTATTTCCCTGTATGGCCTTTATTTAATTTTAAGTTTATTGAAAATAACAATTTTAATTATTTCATAGCCATTTTTAATTATTTCATTAATGGCATTATTGTTAGGGACCAAATCAGGTACGAATCACGCAATAAACGAATCCTTTAAAAGTAAAAATATCAGATTTGATCTGGATTTTAAAAGAACTTGTTTGAAAGAAGGCATCATAAAATTATTCAAGAATTTATTTAATCTTCACTTCGCATATAAGAAGATATATTCATCAGATTTAAATGTAATTTTATTTGCAAGTTCTTATTTTCATGTATTTAAAATAAGAACTGTGTGTGGTTTGCACAACAGAAAAAGAGAGAAAAATAAACGAAATTCGAATCGGGGGGAATAATAAAATATATCAATTTGGATTTTTGATAAGTATAGAACTAACTTATCCAAGATTATTTATACTTTTATGATTATAATAATGCAAAGTAAAGGAGATACTTTTTTATTTAAAAAATGGATTTATTTGATTTCCTGTTTATTTTCATGCACCTGGATAATATTTCTTTTGGTGTGGAATATTATGCTTGCAGTACTTGCGATAGAAAGTTTATAAAGTCGTGAACAAAATTATCCATTTACCACAAAAATCTTCAAAATATACATGTGCTATGCCATTGTCACTGAGTGCTTATGAGCTAAAGAAGCGTTAAAAAATATAAACCTACCTCTCCAAAACTGCATGGAGCTCTCGGAATGTTCACTGATGTGATGAAAAAATAAAACTGAAAGTCGAAATAACGTATATAATTGTCTTTAACAAAAACATCCAATTCAGGTTTGCAATATATGGTAACGAAATTGCTTTAAAAAATGAGGTGAAATACTTGAATTATTATGAATAGGCAACTCACTTTCAAGTCTCACATTCAGATCAGCAGGGAAAAATACAATACCTTACCTTCAAAGCGCAACATTCACTTGTATGTAGAAAACCCAGCCTGGATTCCAACACCAAAATGTTCCTTTACCTCCCCTGTCTTTCTTCCTTTCCTTCTTATACCTCAATGTGGGCTTCTTAAGTGGTAAATCAATATAACAAGATTAATGTATTAGAAAATAAAACTAGGTACTTGCATTATAGTTTATGACAGATGGCTTCATCGAATCTTGAATAGGAAATGCCTTAAACGACGCTCTAGTTCGCTAATTCATGTGCAGACTAGCAGAAAATTTCTGTAACAAGCTAAAGACCGTAGATAAACCGTCAATGCACAAAGTTCTTTGTGATCTCGGTGAAGTTAGCAACAAAAGGCGACCCAGCTGCACGCTCACTCTTTAGGGTCCCAGTCTACTACTCTATAGCTCTCTCTACTCTAACTCTCTCAATAGCTTTATACCTTGAACCGGCCTTCTGTATAAAGAGCAAGGAAACCATTTGAGGCCCCAATTTTTCGTAAAGTAAGGGGAAAAGATTGCAAGTATGAATATATATTACTAACGCATGTTTATTTAATACATCAGTTTGTTTTTGATAATACATTAATTATTCCAGAAAAAGTACAATAATTTGCATTCTCTTTTTCGATTCTTAATATAGTAAGTGCATTTAAGCGATCTACACAATGCTTGAACTAAAAAAATACTCTATTAATTTTAATTTACTGCAAGAATTCTTAGCCTTTACTGTAGTAACTGATAACGGAACGAAAAGTTTAAGTACAATTAATACATTTAGAAATAAATTTTTATAATTATTGTTTAGTATGTATTACAATAAGTCTTGTGCGTTATTGATATCCCTATCCTTCAAAATCAAATTTTCTGGATAAGGCTTTCATTTACATTACAAAGTTTCAGAATAATTTTTTCTAGTTTAACGTCTTTCTTAAGTTCTTATATCCATGATTAAATTAAAATCAGAAATATTATTTAGAACACTTTTAAATATGTCTTCTATTTGAAAAAATAACAGAATCAATTACAATATTAAAAAAATAACATTTAAATTCTTATACTGGATTTTCTATAACTTCATCTTCTGCTATTTCGTAATATAATCTTTTTCGAATTCGTTTTTTAAGGAAATGTTCTGAAATATTCAAATTATCTGCCAGTACCTTTGCTTCTTCTAAAAATGTGTTACAATTTGTTCTTAAATTTTGATTTCAGTTTTAATTTTATTGACTAAATTAAGAGCCAAATTAAGAACAAATGTTTTTGCTTGAATCCAACAATTTTGAAAATATTCAGTAATCCTATAAAATTTTCTTAAAATGCATAAGTCATAAATGCCCCTAATCAGAGGGTTCAGGACTTAACAAAGACAGCTTTATTTCATCGAATTTCAGTCATCGAATTTCCACGTAAAATTTTTCAAACTCTCATTGGCATTTTGCATTCTGCAGAGCAAAAAATGTCCCGTATTTGAAACTAAATTTGTGTTTATACAATTTTTTAACATGTTTTTGGTCCATTAAATTGACGTTTCTGGTTATTTAAATGTACACTTCCGGTTTAACGATCATTATGAAAATATTAATATCTTGACTTCTAATTACGTCGAGACAAAAGTATACTTGTTTTATACAGTTCAAAGACTGATATGTCCAATAAAAGAATTTTTTTTTTAAAAAAAATCAACTGTTAGAGAAAAAATCGGCATTTACTACGTGTTCGGATACCTTAACACTTTGCGGCGCACTATCCTTTAAAATTTTAAACTCAAAAAAAATATTGATAATCCATTTAGGTTTATAGGAAGGAGTACGCAGGTTATATTCCTGAAGATTGTACTCATCATTTTGAATTTAAAGGTACTCCACCAGCTGCACTGAAAATTGCGGCTAAGCAAACATTGCAATGAAGCTAAAAAATGAATGAAATCTCTAGCATTTGAATAAAAAAAGACTGAATATTTTATATCTGTGTAGCCTATTTAATGTGATTCAAGATGAAAAGAAGGAATCATGCTCAGATGCACAATTGGAGGGCAATGTTTGAAGCATTTTGGTATTACGGAAAAACTTAGCTGATGTCTCCACATCATTTTCAATACAATTAATTCACAGTAAAAATTTACAATTATATTTAAAATATAATATAATATAATTAAAAAATAACTACTTTATGATTTAAAATGAGAGTAGCGAAATTCAAAATAAAAAGCAGACAACTGTGTAGCTCTAAATAAAGATGACTAAAACTACAGATAAAAAAAATGAGAAATTATAACACTTCAAACCCAGGATTAATGTTGTCATTTCCATGAATTCTAACCCTTCCAAACGATATTCATTAAATGAACACCTGCTAAAGTACAAAGCCCCTAAGACAGCTGAAATGAGTCATCCAAAGTGGACTGGCGATCTCAACAGCAGAGCGTGGAAAGTGATGCAGTTTCATGTTTTCCCTATAAAGACATTGTTTAACTGTTATAAAATGTCGGTTCAATTAAATAAAATGTATTTTTATCCTTATAACACTTCTTAATATTCAAATCAGATTTTTAAAATTTTACTCTAGAAATTATGTGTAGAAATATTTATAAAGTGCATCATTTTGAAAGTAGCTATAAAAGTCTAATTTAATAATATTTTGAAGAATTAATATATATTACTTCTCTTTTTAAAATAATGAACACGTATAATATAACATAATAATTTTATTTAATAACGTTTTTACCTGAGTTATGCTCATATATAAAAAGTATACTGGAGTATGTTATCCATATAGTTTTTTGGATAAATCCTAAAAAAAAAACAGTCATGAATGTAAAATTTCAAACCATTTTATTTAGAATGGAGGTACTTAGGAGATCTTTGTATTGAATTCATTTCCCACGAAAATGGGAGAATAGAAAATGAAGATACAGGTGTTCTCTAACGAATATAGTGTCCCTGTGAGTAAAACGATCGGCGTCGCGTTCTAGCTGATGGAATACTCAATTTTGTCCAATCTTTATATGTTTGCTTTCTCTATAAAAATTTTCAAAATATATAGAATTAATAATTTAAGATACAGCCAACATAATAACATTGAAATTATTTTTCCAACAACTATTTTTTGCTAAAAAGAATATAACAAAATTCCTTAAAATAATAGGCATTTACGTAGCGCGCTATAGCTGAAAATTATGGATCAGCTTGATTTAAATTGTCATCTATTATTAAAAAGAAAAATTAAGTGAAACCTATTATTTCCATTTATAATTAACGATTATAATATAAAAATTTTAGAAACAAGTGAAGTTAGGTATTCCATGTAATAAAACCAATTGAAAGTTTCTTTTTTTCATACTTTTCTTTAATTATTTCCTTTTTTTTTTCATACTTTTCAGTATTCATTTCCTTTTTTCCCATTCAAGCATATAAAACTCATTATTTTTTATGTGAATATTTTTTTCAGTATAAAAATATTAAAAGAAAACCTACATTCTACGTATGGTTTACTTATGAAATTTTTTGGAAAGTGAAGTTTAAACGTACTACTGCGGAAATAATTTTGTCTTTTATTTTTATATACATATTGAAAAAAGACTTTATCATGCCTCGTTAAAAATAAAATGAACCATTAGCATAAATTTAGATTCTTCCATATCATAATAGAAAGAATTTTATATTAAATTTGCGATTTTTTCTCGATCAAGAAAAAATTCGATCAGATTTTTCAGAATATTCAGAAATGGCATTTTGTTTCACTTCTGTATCATGATAACTTTCTACAACTTTATAAATATTTGCAAATTTGAGCAATTATTTTGTCTATCAAAAAAGAACACCTGCGAAGAATTCTGAATCACTACTGCTTGCATTATGCTAACGTAACCATAACATTAAACCGAACGCAAGCAAAGGTCATTTTGACCCCAACCGCCTCAAAAATAAAATACATTTTTTCGATGGTTTCAGCTGTTCTGACTTACTTTCAGCTTCCCCAGTAAAGAATAGAAAGTAACAGAATTAAACTTTTATAAATTCTTGGAATTTCTATATAAAAAAGAAAGGATGGGATTAAAAAAAATCCATCCATGTATTAGCGGATTAAGTAATAATCTTCTCTTCAATCACTAGGGGATAAAAACCATTGTTGCTAAAAATCCCAATACCTTACTTCTTTGAAATTCAAATTCACTCTTCAATCACTGTAATTATTTATGTCGTTAATTTAATTTTTTTTTACATTTTCTACTTCATTTTATAAAATTAAGTCCAGTTCTCATTATTACTAAGTCTTATATTTCTAGATTTATAGATAATGAAATAAATTGTCTGTTTTACAGTCCAGTCATCATGAAAAGCATCAAAATAAGGAAAATATACATTAAGCAATTTTATTGATGTTTATTGGACTCCTAGTATAAACGTTTTTTGGATTAGAATATATTATATATAACAGAGCAAATTCATAGGAACTGAAACAGATTTTCATCTTTATCGTTACTTACAATTAAAATGAATGTATGTATCTATGTGTCGGCTCTCTACAAGGCTAGACTGTTCTGAAACTACCAAACATAAAACATATAAACTTTAGAGTGGGAAAATAAAACCGTGGAACGAGTTTTTTGAAATGCTAATTAGAATATAAGTTAAAAAAATTAAGTAAAATTCTTTCATTTTTTTCTGGGATAATTTCTTCCAATATTAGAATAAAACAATGATCTTTAGATCCTCTCAAAATTCAAAAATATGCTATTTTTAAATATGCCACTTGTTATGTTCCTTTTTTTTCGTTTTTAGTAAATAAAAAATTTGTAAGTATATTTTCCAACAAGAATACAACAATATGTAAGAATATTATTAAACACTTCAAGAACAATAAAAAAACAAAAATTGACTTCTAATACAAATCTCATTTAATCTTTATCTTAAAAAAATAATAATGAAACGTTAAAAAATAAATCTTTATGTCTAATTAATTAAAAAATGAGATCTATTTTTAGCTCAAATTATTACTGGCTAAGCATATTTAAAAAAATTAGAAGCAAAGTTCTGAAAAGAATATGTAAATGATTTTAAAATGTATTTAAAATACTATTAATATAAAAAAATGACAAATTTCATACTTTTTTATGTTTAAAATTAAGTTGGAATTGTTAAAAAAAACTAGAAATGGCAGAGTATTTGTAAACTTGTGATTATACTCCTGTTTCTTGTCATATTTTGATTTTAATAGGTCGGTAAAAAGGACGCCCAAAATGTATATTCTCTAGACAGATTTATTAAAAATGCAAGAATAAAGCTAAAGCTACTCGTTCGTAATTATTGTTTGCCAATACCATACAAAGAATCTTCAGCGTTAGCTAAAATCCCCAATTTTATGTACAGAAAGAGAAATAAAATTTTTCATTAGACAGAAAGCGTGAAAATTTCGAGGACATCCCTCACTATCTCTTTTTTCCAAGTCACGGTAAAATCTGATTATATATGGATTTATACATAGATATAAATTTATTAAAGAGGTTTGATTTCATGCTTCAACTTCATCAGTAACACATGGACAAAAATAATTAACAATTTAAACCGTCTAAATATGTTACAATATTCTATACTTATACTAGCGGACCCGACAGACGTTGTCCGAAAATTTCAAAATTTCTTGAATAAGTTATAAACAATCTGGTGTTCGTTTTGATGAGAAACTGTATAAAAATGTTATTATAATACCTGACGTCATCAGGTGAACAGTTCCCACAATTTAACCTATCGATTGCTTGTGAGTATGCGTATACTATGAGCTAAGTTGAATAAAGAAACTTAAACTGAACTGAAACTAAAACTTTACTTTTTCTATTCTACTTTGTTGAATAGAAATTTAAACTTGTTTTAATTAAAGGGTAAAAAAAGATGAAATTCGACCTATTGTTCTTAAATGTATATTTTTTTTAATGTACAAAAAATAAATTTATCGTAATGCCATTTCATGCACGATATTTTTGGTTAATCCTTGTGGGGTATAAACAAACTAATTCGATGGTTTTCCAATCTTCGAACACGCAACATATAATTGGCCGTGCGAAAAGCAAGGATTTTCTAAATCTAAGCCACAAACTGCCATCGTTTGACCTTTTGACTTATTAATAGTCATAGCAAATGCCAAGCGAATTGGAAATTGCAAACGTTTGAATGGGATAGGTGAGTCTGAAGGAATCATTGGGATCCGTGGTAAAAGTACAACTTTATCTTGAAATTTGCCGTTCAAAATAGTAGCCTCAAGAATATTTCTCATGATTTTTTTAATGACTAATGACTAATTTTGGTGCATTCAAATTTCGAAGCAAAATGATAGGTGAGCCAATCTTCAATCTCAAGTTATGTGGTAAAGTTTTACAAATTAGCTCTGCATTGAAAAGATATAAATTAAAACATGTTTGTTTTAAAGCTTATTAATTGGGTTAATAATGTATTCGTTATAAATGCATGTTATCATGAAATAGCAGGGTCGAAAGAAATCAACTTGAAGGCTTTGGCAAGGATAATCCTAATACTCCTTTCTTATACTTTGATTGATGTCAAATGTTTAACAGTTAAAGGGAGTTTGTTTTAAATTTTTAAGCAAATGCGTGAATTTCCTATAGACCAGTTTGGGTAACAAAAATTGGTTATGAATTTTTAATTCCTTTATTTGTTTTATTTTAATTCAAAAGTACTTCAAAATGAATCCGAAAAAAATCGATTAATTAACAATGTTTAGTTTTAAATACATCAAACACTAAAAAAATAATAATTGAACATAAAATTGAACATATAATAAAAATTGAACATAAATAAAACATCCTTTCAGGTATTAAAAAATCGATGAAATTTGCAATATCTTTATTTTGATATTTGATGTATATTTAAACTGTAAGCTATCGTTTGGGAAAAAATTATTATGATATATTAATTCGTTTGCTCAATATCAGCATTTTTTTATTGTTATTAGGATGCCACACCCACTTGTTTCCATTTGGACAGCTGCAGTAAAAACAGTTTCATTTTCCTCCAAACATTGCTAGTGAGCATTATGTGTAATTCTGATTTTAAGGTGTTGTTTTTGCTTTGGCAGATGTTAAAAACTTCTACCTTTTCTTTCTTTTGTTGTTTGTTTTGGTTTGTTCATTCATTCCTCATACATTTCATATTCGAATGGCTCATTTCAGTTCCTTTGAAATTAGATACAAAAACCGTTCTATTCAGAGTTAAAATTGAAAATTACTTTTAATTACCTTTTTTTTTCTTCCTAAATTTTGTTTTAAACATTTTTTTTATTAGTTTTCATTACCGAAAGGCTAAAGGACGTCCAAATAAAAGCAGACAAAGTCTGAAAATGTTAAGATCTGATGGACAAAGAAATCCTTTGATTCATAACCAAGCAATTCTAATGACATTTTGGAAGCTTCTACCAACTGCAATAAACCTGAAATAGTGAAATCATCATCAAAAAATTGTATATAATAGTTACATTGTTTTGTGCAATCACTTTAGTATTCTTTTTTGAAGAATATTCTTTGTCATGAATGTCAGGAAAAATTTCTTCAAATTCTTCAAGCAAGTTTTTTTTTTTTCATCAAAAATGTGTCTATTATGTGCTAAATATGGTAAAGAATTTTGTTCTGTATTTACTGCTGAAAGGGAACTTACATAAAAAATACAATTTTGAAGTGAACAACGAAGTTATAGAGGCCTTATTGTCTCTACGAAGAAAATATATCAAAATTTGATTGCTGTTTTATTATAACTTAGAAAAAAAAGTACATTATATAAAATAAATTGTATCTTATAAGCATGTATCATATTGTTATGATATAAAAACAATGAATATGAAAAAAAAAATTAAAAAATCAGTACATGTCAAATTAGAAGAAAAATATGAGATCATAGTTTATAAAACAGGCGAATTTTGATTTGCTTCAAATTTTTTATTTGTTTATGGCTGCATATATAGTTTAAAAATGTTATATGAATATAAATTAATCTTTGTGGCTAATGAAATGCTATTAAGAAAGTTTAATTTTTATTTGAACATTTTTTTTTGATGAAAAAAAGGAGTTGGTTTGGTTTCACCAATAGTATTTCCTTTATATTCTTTGAGAACTCTTACAAAAATATTTTAAATTTATAGATGTATATATTTCATAAAATAAACAATTATTTTAATAAATATGAATATTTAACAAATTAATTTATTTCAATTATGTTTTTGGTCTGTAAATGTACTTTTAAATGTATTTTTAGCTTTTCCTCAAAATGAAATTTTGTGATGCTCTTCAAAATTTCAAATACTCTATGCATTCTACTTTTAGTTACAACTCTGAAACTTTTCTCTTATGCTTTATGAACATATAATAATATAATTTGCATTTATAGATGAATTATGTAACTTATATTTTTTTATTGAAGACCTCAAGTAATATTATTGCATTGATTTTTTTTTAATTTTTTCAAAAAAAGTCAATAATATCCAGTTTTAAAGGGAAAATCACATTTTGAATAAATTCAAGCATGCAAAATATCATGAAAATTTCAAAACAATACAATATTTGTGTCTATTAATTAAGATTTATAAATTGACCATTGGGTCTGGATTTGAATGAATACTCTGCGTGAATTAAACAATTTTGCTTTCATAAAGTTGATTTATAGAATTAATAATATAAATACTGTGAAATAGAAAACTTTATTTTGCATTTACTTTTTTAGAAAATATATTTATTTATTTCATTTCAAAGAATATTTTGCTGAAAATTACATTTATCTGGATTTTATTTGCAGCAAAAATTTTAAAAGAATATAAACAGAATCTCGAAAGCATGTTAAGCCGAACATTGTTAGCATGGGAAGAAAAAAACTGAAGACTTATACATTTGGGGATTACTTATGACTACAACTTAAAAAAAAGATGTACTTAAAAAAATATATAAAATAAATTATATCTTAGAAGCATGTATCATATTGTTATCATATAATAACAATGAATATGAAAAAAATTCAAAAAAATCAGTACATGTGAAATTAGAAGAAACACATGACCTCATAATTTATGAAACAGGTGAATTTTGATTTGCTTCAAATTTTTTATTATATTTGTTTATGGCTGCATATATAGTTTTAAAATGTTATATGAATATAAATTAGTCGTTGTGGTAATGAAATGCTATTAAGAAAGTCTAATTTTTATTTGAACATTTTTTTTGATGAAAAAAAGGAGTTGGTTTGGTTTCACCAATAGTATTTCCTTTATATTCTTTGAGAACTGTTACAAAAATATTTTAAATTTATAGATGTATATATTTCATAAAATAAACAATTATTTTAATAAATATGAATATTTAACAAATTTAATTTATTTCAATTATGTTTTTGATCTGTAAATGTACATTTAAATGTATTTTTCGCAAAATATAGTTTTCAATTTCACAGTATCTATATTATTAATTTTATAAATCAACTTTATGAAAGCAAAATTGTTTAATTCATGCAGAGTATTCATTCAAATCCGGACCCAACGACCAAATTGTAAATCTTTATTAGTAGACACAAATATTGTTTTGAAATTTTCATAATATTTTGCATGCTTGAATTTATTCAAAATGTGATTTTCCCTTTATCGCCAAATTTCTCGCCAATTTGGCGGAGGCCGTATACGTGAGGTGAGACTTGAGGGGAGAGGTCTTCAATAAAAAAAAATATAAATACATAAATTTTCAGAGTTGTAACTAAAAGTAGAATGCATAGAGTATTTGAAATTTTGATGAGCATCACAAAATTTCATTTTGAGGAAAAGCTAAAAATACGGGTGATTAATAGTTTAACCCCCTTCTTCGCCAAGTTGGCGATAATTTGCCAAAGATGGCAACTTTATGGTTTTCCTATTAAACTACGATCGCACCTGCGTTTACTTTCTTTAGAAAAATATATTTATTTATTTCATTTCAAAGAATATTTTGCTGAAAATTACGTTTTTCTGGATTTAATTTGCAGCAGAAATTTTAATAGAATATAAACAGAATCTTGAAAACATGTTAAGCCGAACATTGTTAGCATGGGGAAAAAACCCGAAGCCTTATTCATTTGGCAATTACTTATTACTACGACTTAAAATAACTTTAAAAAAAGATGTACTTAAAAATATATAACTAACAGAAATACTGATTAATTACAAAAGCAACATAACTAACCTTTTAACAACGTGTATCCGAAGTAAAACAAAACAGCAAACCAATAGTTTTGTCTCCGTTTAAATAAAGTGCTCAACAAAACGCGCATGCGTTAAAATTCATCAACAGAAAATGCCTTTTTTTTTCCTACATGAGTTGGACAGATTAGAAATTTTTAATTTCCTTTATTCTGTTTTATTTTAATTCAAAAGTAAATCAGAATGAACCTTAAAGGCCGATTAATTAAAGATGCTTAATTTTAAATGCAATAAATGCGATGAAAATAAAAAATTCGTTTGAAATAATCGATCGGAAACATGTTAAGCCTAACCTCATCGCTGTTAGAAAAAAAAA
>JAOUZG010030349.1:1283295-1304571 GCA_026289955.1 Argiope argentata | reverse complement strand
CGCAGTAAGGTGCTCCGCACTCATTTACACGAGCAGCGCCGCCACAGTTTGCATTATTTTCCAAAATTAGCTCTATCAATAAACTATTTCGAGTAAAAACCATTGTTCTCGACCGCATCCATAATTTAGTCGAAAAAATTAAAACTGAAATCCTAAATGTAACTCATTTTTAGACAGCAAAAGTGTTAACTCGTAATTAGAATCTGTCAGAACTTTTTCCTGAAAAAACGAATACGAAGAAAAGAAAAATCATATTTCTGAACAGCGACAAACAAAATTAAAGCCTTTTGAGGAATTTAGATGTACTGATTAGATACTGTTATTTTAGAGATAGAAGAGAAATTTAAAAGTATTTCAAATTGGCAACTGATATAAAAACTTGAAAAACAGGAATTTGAAAAATGTTCTCAAAACTTTGTAACATTTTATAATAACAATGTAGATGGAACCTAATCAAATAATTGCTTTGTTGCAGGATTTGAATTTGAACGAAAGGGATATAAATAATGCCCTATCCATTTTGTTATATATATTATTTAATAATTATAATGATTTATTTCCAAATGTACTAACTGTGTTAAAATATTTCTTTATATTGCTGTTTATCATAACTAAGGCTGAGAGATCTTTCAGCAAATTATAATTAATAAAGAATCGTCCACAGTAAAGCAAGTGTGTATAACGCTTAAATGCACTTGCTACACAAGTCATCTAAAATAAAATTGCAAAATTTTTTAATTTTCCTAAAGTAATTAATAACTTCATGTATTAAATAAACATGCAATAGTAATTTGTGTTCATACTTGAATATTTTCCGGCTTAGGAAAAAATTTAGGGTTTTTGCACCCGCTCATTAAATTTGTTACCAACATTACGTTATAAAGAAACTATACCTTGTCTGAGTATCTCATTGCAAAAGTTGCTAAAAAAATCTGGTAATACTTAAATTATCTTATATGCTTTTATTGGAAGGGGAAAGAGGATGTTGACAACAAAAATAATATATAAATGGATTCACTAAATTTTAATTAATGTTTTGTTTTGAAAATTTTTATTTCCTTTAATTTCGGAATAATCGCATTGTTACTTCTATTAAGAAATTTACATATTTCGTTTGAATTTGTTTTGAAATAATCCATTAAATGAAAAGTAAAATTTTCAAAGTGCATACCACGTTGAGGAAATAATTAAATCTTACGCAACAGGGTTTAAAAATAGTTTCCCACATGTATAATAGAAAACAAATGCAGATTTCGCAACGGCTTTGTGAGTACGGCAGTTGATTTATAAAGCTTCGCTTATGAACGAAATAATGATATCACAGATTTTCATTGTCTTTTGAGTCAGGGAAATGCAGAAGTTTTAAATTTATTAAAAATATCTTAAATCAGATTTATATTTAAAATAAAATGGCTGAACTTAAGGAAATATTACATATTGGAAATTCTGGATAGTTATCGATACTATATGTAAAGCACTAAAATTTAAGGAAGTGCATATTTTTTGGAAATATAATTATTGTGGGGATATTATGCGGGCTGATCAATATATATTTAACCCTCTAAGGGCCGAATTTTTGTTTTAACTCCCCCAAAAAAATTGTGGGAACGAAAAATCAGAAATTATAAACCTATATATGCAAATGAAAACAAATTTTTGTGATTAAACAATTTTATTGCGTTATAATCATTATGTGACTTTCAAGTCACTCCGGCCTATAAAATGTGCACTTCTGTGTATAATAGATTATATGTGAAAGTCCATAAAACAATTTGTATTTGGTGTTAGGCATAAATGTACGTGAATCCATAAACATAGTTTGGCAATCACTGACAAAAGCACAAATAATTTCAATTGGATCAAATGGTTTCGCGTAGTGTTACTGCCAACACTTTGCACAGCAATTATTTAGCTATTTAGGGTTGATGAGCGTAGCAATGGTCATGAATACACGTATTGATTCTGTTTGCAACGTCAATTTAAAGATTTAACGTCATCTTATGAAAAATGCTATAATTATTTTGTAAAACGTCGGTAAATTAAAATGTGATCTGAAAATTTCACGGGCCCATAGAGTGTTAATATGTAGATTCCCCAATTATACAATTCATATTGATTGCTGATTCACAATTGTACCATTATAGTCTCTCTGCTACTGATAAAGAATGAATGAGTGCTATTGTGTATGTGTTAATAGTCAAGAAGGCAATCTGTATGACCTTGACCAGACGTTTGGGACATATATAATGTAAAGAATTAAAATGCGCACATCGGAGCATTTTTTTATTTTTGTTAAGAGAAGGACACATATAATGTAAAAGTTGAATTAATAACTGTTAAGAGAAGCTTTGACATTGTTCCGCGATGACTTCTGAAAATATTACAGCATAAAAAGATTTTAAAGTTATTTTTTAACTAAAAAGAATTATAAATTTTCACAAATCTAATTTAATTAATTATGTTTTCACCGATACCAATTTTTTGAACGATAATTTTTTTCTTCTATTCTTAATTAATTTCAAAATAATAATAATAATAATAATCTTAAGCCTATTTTCCATCAAAATATTTTATATTTGCAATGAAATTTAAATCGATTGCATTGTTTCTTCTAATATTTCATCCTCTCCTTTATTCCATTGTTGATGATGAATGCATGAAGATTCAGCATAATTTTCTATGTTGAGTAAACTTCAGTGTAAGATAACTATACTACTATTATGAGTGTGAAAGTTTGGATGGATGGATGATGTCCGTCGATCACGCCAGAACAGCTGAACGAAATTGGATGAAATTTAGCACAGGGATATGTTATAGTCTAGAATAGAACATAGGCTACTATTCATTCCGGTTAATTGAGTGGCTAATTTTTTATTGATTAAAAACTAACCTTTTTGTCAAAAATCTTTATTTCCCCACTGCCAAATAAGTAAGACTTCAGTTTGTTTTTTTATCAATGTCAATGAGGTTAGGCTTGACATGTTTTCAATCGATCATTTCAAAAGATTCTGTCTATTTTTTTAGAGCTTGATGCATTTAAAATTAAACGTTGTTAATTCATAGATTATTTGGATTCATTTTGAAGTACTTTTGAATTAAAATGAAACAGAATAAAGGAAATTAAAAATTTCTCATCTGGATTGTGGTACCTCTACTGGCGTAGAAAAGTCAAGCATTAGCTTTGCCCCGACAGACCGTCATTTCTCACATATACACATTAAAATTTCCACGCGTACGAAGCTACCGGTAACATCTAGAATTTTTAATAAATATTTTGAAAATTTACTGTACACTCAAAAACAAACAAACAAAATCAACGCACCAAAAATCAATCATCCGATTGCTTTGATATTTCGCATGCATGGGCGTTTTGATCAGATCTGCAAATGATTAAATTTTGGTGTCCAATGAATTAATAGTTTGATCTCCAACGCATCGGAACTGTGCATCCAGCAGATGCATATAAAGAACAGTTCTTCAACGGTTGTTAAAACTTTTGGTTTGATTGTGAGTCAGATTACCTTTCAACAAGTTAAAAAATGCCTCGCCGCAGGTTTCGTCCTCATTGCGAGCAACCGTCAGAGTTTGACAGAGGTCGTATCATTAGATTGAAAGAGGCCGGTTGGACAAATCGGAGAATCGCTCGTAATTTGAGTCGAAGCGATTCGAAGATGCTGGCAAAGATGGGTGTAAAATGGAAGATTTCAGTGTCAGGATGGTAGCGGTCCACTTAGGACCACAACAGATCGTGAGGACAGAGTGATTGTCCGATCAGCTGTCACAGCGCCTTCTTAATCTCTATCAACCATCAGACGTTCAACCCAAACACCAGTGCCCACCATGACAATTCACAGACTGTTGAGACAGCGAAATCTACGCTCGCGCCGATCGTTACGCCACCTGCCACTCACGCTTACACACTGCTGAGCAAATTACAGTGGTGCAGGGCTCGATCAGGTTGGAATGATGCCGACTGGGGACGTATAGTCTTTAGCGACGAATCCCGCTTCCAACTGTGTTCTGACGATCATCGAAGATGTGTTTGGTGACACCACGGGCATAGGGGGGATACTGCTTTCACTTTTGCACGCCACACCGGCCATCAACTAAGCATTATGGTCTGGGGGTGCCATTTTCTTTGATAGCCGGACTCCTTTTGTCGTCATTAAAGGTACAGTTCTGCACATCGGTACATCGACCACATCCTAAGACTTGTTTTGATACCGTTCCATTTGTAGTACTCTCGGCTGGTTTTTCAGCAGGGCAACGCCACACCACATACGGCACGTGTTGCTATGAACTGACTGCAATTTTGTCAAACAATTCCTTGGCCTGCCAAATCTCTCTCCCATCGAGCATGTCTGATATGTTATGGGAAGGCGATTGCGTCTGCAACGGAATGTTGATGATCTCGTTCGACAGTTGGAACGAATTTGGCAGGAAATACCGCAGATCATCCGGGAGCTCTATCGGTCTATGCCACGCCGTGTGGCAGCTTGTATCCAGGCTAGAGGCGGGTCAATACTTTATTGAACTTGTTACTGCAAATCTGAAATAAATTAATCGATTATCTGAGATTTTAATCATTTACTATTCTGTACATTGTCTTCCTATCCACTAATTTTTGTCTCAATGGATCTTCTTGGTGAGTCGATTTTTTTGTTATAGAGTGTATTTACTATTATGGTTTAGCTTCAGAAATAAACAGCGATAAAATATTTTTAATACACACACAAACTCACACATATATATTCTCTTGAGTAGTTCTGTTATCCCACATACTTCAGCAAAGGCAATACTTAGATAAAATTATCTTTATGCAGGATGAAGCATCACCACATATTGGTACATCTGTATTGCAACTGTTACGCCATCAATACAGAGAAGAAAAAGTCATTACTCGCTGTTTTCATGTTGTATGGGCCCCTCTCTCCCCGTACCTAACTTCATTGTGGCTTTTTTCTGTGGGGTTATTTAAAATGGAAGACTTATCTTGGTGGAGTCTCGAACTTATCAGTTTAAAAAAAAAAGGCGAAAAAAACATAACACGGATTTTTATTAACGTGCCTTCTGAATTGCTGCATTCAGCTGTAGAGAGTATGGTGTACAGAACGTAATGCTTAGTTTAAAAACATGGAAGTGAAATTGAAAATATCCGATGTCTTCCCAGAGAAAGCGATTCTATAGAATAAAAACAAAAGAAAAAAGAATAAAAAGGAAGTCAAATTGAATATCTTTTTTTTATTTGTAATTATTTACAGAAGTTTTTTTTCTAATAAAGCACATTTATGAAAAAATTAATTCTTTGCTATTCATTTATCTGTTTACTGTAGCTTTTTAAAATTTTATCGTGCATTTAAACTTAAAATTTAGATCCAAAACCCACATTCCCCCAATCGACAACTTAACGAACATTTATTTTTTCTTTCGTATTTGTTTTTTTTTCATGCCTTTAATAATACAAAATAAAATGTGATGGCTTTGCGGTTGATAGTTCGAGCTACAGAAGTCTCTTTGCCAATCGTAATTGTGAATATTTAGCTGAATTTCGCCCTAGAAAGCCATGAATTAATGAAGTACTGATTTTTTTAATGTTCATACGAAAGATTAATGAAGAAGCTAACATAAAACTGATGGATTTTACTCTGTACTAATATTTTGTTTAAAAAGATCATTAAAGAAGGAAAATTTTATTCGATTGGGGACTCCCTTTGATGTGTTGCCCCCAGTGCAACTAGTCCGCAAGGCCCTGCCTTAATCAGGTTCTGGTTTTAATACATATGCTGTAGACACCTATCAAAGTTTAAGCCAAATTCAACAAATAGCTTTATTTACATATACTCTGAAGAACCAGATAAACTGGTATATCAGGTCGTATGAAAATAATGCAGGTGTTCACCCTATTAGTGTAACGCGATGCGGTCGACTGAACGTATATAAAACAACAGATGTCTGAAGAGGCTATTACATAGATACATAGATTTTTGCTGCTATAGTGGAAGGTTACCTACACTTAAGTAATTTTTAACGGTGACTAATTGACGGCGCACGGGAAAGGAGGCACAGCATTCCCGAAGTAAAGATGAAATTTGGATTTTCGAGTCCCGATCATTTCCAGGGAATACCGCGAATACCAGGTTCCGGGTAAAACTTCAAATCTCCTACAGCGGTGCGACTTGAATTAGGCCTTGATAGAACGAGATCAACGACGCCTGAAAAGAATCGTTACACTTGATAAACATTCAACATTCCCTTAAATTGCTGCATATTTGAATAAAGGCCTATCAACAAGTGTCAGTGTACTCACTATGAAATCTAACCTAATTGATATGAGCTTTATCAGTCGCAAACCATCTCGTGTACCATTGGTGACTCAGAGACACAAAGCTCTACACCTTAACTGGGCTCGCTAATACTGCCATTTGGCTCTTAATGATTGGAAAAACGTCCTGAGGAGTCATGTTTCCAAGTTTATCGGGTGCATGGCTGTGCATGTGTGTGAAGAAAACCCAATGAAACCATGGATTCCT
Source organism: Argiope argentata (assembly GCA_026289955.1). Classification (NCBI taxonomy): domain Eukaryota; kingdom Metazoa; phylum Arthropoda; class Arachnida; order Araneae; family Araneidae; genus Argiope; species Argiope argentata. The sequence goes on along the minus strand of JAOUZG010030349.1, from coordinate 1,298,041 downwards.
CATGCCTATAAGGAACTGTTCAAGCTGGTGGAGCCTCTGTGAGGATAAAGGACGAGTGCAGTTAGAATGGAATGAGACCGTTGATGTGTGAAGATTCGACCATGACAGGTCATTTTGATCTCTGCAGCCATTCATGTATATTTTCCTTCAGGAGGACGTGGACAATTCCAATAAGATAATTCCGCATCCCACAAGTCTATAGTAGCTACCGAGAGGCTTGAGGAGCATTCTTTTGAATTTTTCCCCCTCTCTTGGTCACCCAATTCTGTTGACGAGCATTATTGACTATTTCTGGAATGTTTTGCGATGTGCTGTCCTTAGATGTCCACCACTTCGCACTCCCATGGTTTTGTGGACTGTCCTGCAGGAATCATGGTGTGAAATGTCTACAGAATATCTTCACAAGTTTGTTGAATCCATGCCACGTCCCACTGCGGCAATTCTGCGTGCTTTACACGATATTAGATTGGTGTACCGGTTTTTTGGCACTTCAGTATATCAAATACGAAATGGGATTTTATAAATACAAGTGTAGTTTTGTGTCGCATTTTTAAATCAATCGCTTGGGAACAATGTGTTTTAAACCAAAATTCAATAATAAGATACGCTCAATCAAACCACGAGCTAATGATTAATCATTAAAACTTTCGCCAAGAAATTCGATGAATTCAGTATTCAGTCACGCCAGAAATTCGATAAATTCAGTTAATTTCCGTCAAAAGTTAATATTTCATAACTATTATATGCTAATAGGTCTAGCACTTTTCTTCGATAAACGTTTCTATTTAAAATTTGGAATCCATCAAATTTTTAAAAACTTTTATTTGAAAGTATACGAGAGAATTTTGGAAGGTTTATTACCGCAGGTTCTTTTACCAAAATTATAATAAGATTTAAATTACTAAAATCAAAGTTAGTTTAGAAAAGAAAATTCAACTCAGATTATTTAGGGGAAAAACTACGTGCGAATAATATTTGTGATGATGATATAGTACATTTGGAGTAAACGTTCATTTTTGTTAATAACTGGTAACGAATTTTGCAAGACAAACTATTTTAATCATAATTTAATCACCAAATAATCTACCCTTAAATATCTTAGTCTCATACATTACTGGAGTGAAGGGCTTCTGAAGGTATAATTTCACATTATCAGAATTTTTTTTTCAAAAAAATGAATCATATTTTCCAAAATAATAAACATCAAGAACCTATTTACGATATTCTCACAATGTTATTTCTCGCATCAAAGATAGAAGAGAGAATATCATAATTGCACGTCGTTTAACATGTATGATTATTACTTCTGTTCAGTTGAGTAGGTGTAATATACAATAATAGTTCTCCCCGTCAATTTTGCAATGTTGATAGTGACATTGAACTCATTTTCTTGTTTTGTTCCAAACATGCAATAGGTCAAATCTCTGCTCAAAACTTAATTTCGATTTTCTATCCTTTGCATCATATAAAATCTTCATTCTAAAGGCTTTATCAAATGAGTAGTATTTTCGGATCATTCTTCAATTGTTGATAATTATAGAGAGCGTCCATTTGGCATTAAAGTAAACAGTTTTTGCTGCTAAAATTCCAATTTCAATCAATCAATCAATCTGATAGCGAAATCTGAAGGATTCTTTATGTTTTAAATCGACCTGGGTCAGGAAAAAATCTGCCTGCAACTTATGAAATTCTGTCTGCATGTCAGCGACTAAAATAAATCAAAAATAGAGCAAAGTAGATTGAAGAAATATTGTAAGTGATCTTGAATCAAAATTGTGAAGTTGGATCAAATTCTGGATGCAAAGAAAGTATGTACTATATCATTCCATCTACGTCCACATAAACACGATATTTCAAAAAAGGTGTTTCTGAAATTTTTATATACTTTTATCAATATAATTGTAGACAGTTTATATAATTTTATCAATGGACTTGAAGATACTTAAACAAACAAAAAAATCAAAAAGGAAAAAGAGGATCACGATAAATTGTCAGTCATTCGCATACAAACGACGCATATTCGAATTTTTCAATCTAATGTGAAGCATCTAATTAGCAGGAATGTGTTAGATATGATTTAAGAATGCTCAAATTTTAAACATTCTTGTCTTATGTTGGCATTTTAGAAATCTAATTTTAATATCATTTGTACAATACTTTTTTAAGAACAAACCCTATAAAGTTCATTTTGAATAAGAATGTCAATTATACACTGGCAGGTATTTTTTTTGTTGCTATTTTATTATTCTATGTATTACAAAAAAAAAATAACAATCGTATTTCGAATCCCAACTTTGGAAAGAAATTCAGTTCTTTAAAAATCAATGTTCAAAAACTCTGAGAAGCAAGAAAACACTGAGGAAAAATATATTTAAAAGCTAAATTAAAAAGAAATTATTTAGAATTTTTATGTCAGAATATGATATAACTTTTGGGATGAGGTTTTTAGCGTCATCAAAAAATACGTAGGTGAAAAATAAAAATTTTACTATCGGCACGAGCTTCTCAATAACGTGTTGCCATTGTATTTACAAAATCTCTGATTTAAAAAAAATAAGTTAATGCCTACAGCAAATAAAAATTTAAAAAAGCATGTGATTTTATGAAATGAAATAAAAAGGAAATGGGATATTTTTTTTAAACAATGAATTCGAGACAAAGTTTTTTGAACCGTTTGCAATACTAAAATGACTCATTCAATGAAACGATTAAAATGAATAAAAATATAATTTAACTTGCACGAGCACGTGTTGCTTGGAAGTTCAAGAAATGGATGTTATGACACGATACATTGAAATATGCATAGCAGATTTCATTTTAATCTTTATATTATTAATAGCGTAAGAGCATATGGAAATTGAAATAATTACTTTGCAATATGATAAATAAAAATTAATACTAAATCTTTGGCTTTCATTTATAAAAAAAAATGCAACATTTACCATTCTATTTGAATTGCCAAACTAAATCTTATTAATTAAAAAAAAATCATAAATACATTTCATTTGCGCAAGTAGAACTAAATCTTGTCAAAAAAAAAAGGATAACAAAATGCGAATTAATCTTTAAAAATCACTTCAAAAATATAGTTATCTATTCATCTAATGTATAAATCTATCTGATAAAATGCAGCTAATTTTTATCATGTATATAAAAAAGACGATTAATTTTCAAAATGGGAATGGAAAAACCGCTCCACATCAAATTCATTTACCCGGAAAATAAAACCTGAATTTATCTCATCGCGCTTTCACAGTGGTAGTTAAAACTAGAGTTCCCGGGAGAGAAAATCGATAAATCTTGTTTTTGTAAAATTGAACCTTACATAAAGCCACGTGCCTGGACGGATTCGGGGAAAAGCTTGACGCATGCGTTCCCGGGCAGTTGCTAGGATTCTTTGTGCTATTAAAAGACTGATCTGCTCCCTCTTCAACAGGTGATAAAATGGAGGAATGAAGATATTTTACATTTTCCGCTGTAACTTCGAAACATTGCATATACACCGTTTTTACATCATCTTAAAATTAATACATGATTTTAGTTTTATAAATTTTAATTAAATACGACTTTTTTTTTTCAAAATTGATTTAAACAGAATTTATGACGCACGACTTTTTTTTAAATCCATGATCTATTAGAACTATTTTACTTTTGAGTTATATCTATCACTCGCACGTTTTTTCCCCTCATATTTCCATTTTTGTTTTCAATCTTAAGTATAAATATTTTTTAAAGGGCTAGAGAAATAATTTTTCGTTCATATTGTCTTTTAAATTTGTCGACATTTCCTTCAATGCTTCTCATAATTTTTCTCGTATATTAACAATTTCAAATTTTTAATAATTTTAATTGACATATTATATGACTGTTTTACTTTCTTGTTTACATAGTGTAAAGAAAGTATAGTACTCGGAATAAAGTCGGATATAAGTCGGTATAAATTCGGAAAAATTTGAACACGATATTTTGACGAATCTCCACATTTTAGAACCCCCTGAGTGTGACAAATATTCGGGTATCTATCTATCTGTTACAAAGAAAACTGAAAACGGCTTTGAGCTAGATCAATGAAATTTTGTATAGAGTCTTTTCTCTAAATTTGTTAATTCTATCAGAATCTGAGCAAAATCTATTTAGAGGAAGTCTGTCTGTCTGTCCAATCGTTCGAATATAAATGATAGCATGATAACTACAAAACGAAAAAGACTAGAAGGATAAAATTTGCTATAAAAATGTAACAGTATATATAAATACGATGCCTTAAAAACGCAACGAGGAAATATATTAAACTTGACATGAGATTTTAAGACTACCAGTATAGATTTTTAACAAATTTTTGGTTGAATTGACTGGAAAATACGTATCTAAAATATAGATCCCATTTTCAGATGATATTAACCACATGCGAAGACTTAATCAAAAAATAATTTGCCAAAAAAAATCGCCTTATTTAGCGAAAATGCTAAATTTATGCAAAATGTTAATAGTTTGAAACTATTAGAAGTCAATGCCATGTAAGACGCTCTCTGGTATAAAAGTTTTATTTAGAAATTATACAAGAAAGTTTCGGAGAAACCACTCTCGCTGGTTTAATGATGGTTTTTCTTAATTTGTGCTCAGTGGATAAGATTTTACTTAATTTCCTTTATCAGTCTTTATTGAGTTAGTATATACTAGAAGTACCTGCACGTCGTTGCCCATGGCATAGCATCCAAGAAGAAAAATTAGCTTTCACCTTTTGCAGCCCGAAAAATAATTAAATACAACATTATTCACCTAATACAAAGATTTGTTTATTGCTATGAAAAATAAACATAAATAATTCTTTTAAGTCGAATTTCTTTAAAAAATTAATCTACATCTCTTAATCGTTTTATAGGAGTTTGTAACAATTAAATTTGAAAAATAAATAAATAAAACGTCAGAATGATGCTCAGTCTTGAATGTCGAGTCACACTCGACATTGGACCGCAAAGGGTTAAACTTAAGTCTAACCTCTACCCGATATGACATGGGCATGTTACGCATCATCAAACAAATATAAAAATATGTTTAGAAACTGTCAAAAGTAGCTACAAAACAAATTTTTTATAGCACAGATTCAGAAATATTTAGACTGTTACAAAGGTAAAAATTTGATATTTCCGTAGACAAAACACAATCAATCATTCCGAGATTTGATTTCCTTCTTTCCAGCATATTGAGATAAATCTGTTTAAAATCAGACGTCAACAAAGAAATGTGTCGCACATGCATACCCCAGCTCTAGCTATTTGTACATGCGTAGTTAGCGGTTTTCGCACATGCGTGATTAAGTTAAAATCGCAATTACAAAACTCCCCCTTTCATTTTGATATTATTTTAATGTACTAAAACTTTCCCCAATAAATGCTGTACAAAATGGTATAAATATCTCCAATATCCGTTAACTATTTCCCGAGTTTCCTTGGCTCCAGCATACAGACGCCTTCCTGAGACTTCATTTAATACTATGTGTATATTTAATTCACCAACTTCAAAACCATACTTTTTAAAATGTTTGAGCTGACATTTTTTTTTATAATTTCGCATTTTCCTGTTACAGACTTCTGTCGTCTTTTTAACTCTACACCATGACAATTAAAATTAAAATTAAAAGAAACACTGAGTGGTCAGGAAAAACACTTACCATATACGTGAATTCCTAGAAATCTATTCATTGAACCAATCAAACGATTTCAAGAATCTTAAATCCTCTCGACATGCAGATGGTCAGGAAAAACACCTTCCATTTATATGAATTCTTAGAGGTCTATCCATTTACTCAATCAAATGGAAATCTCAAGAATCTTGAAAACCTATTGACATGCAGGTGGTCATGAAAAACGCTTCCCATATACGTATGTGAATTCCTAAAGGCCTATTCACTCAACCAGTCCAATGGAAATTTCGTATGTTGTTATTTGAAGGTACACAGTCTAGTTTGGGATGATTCAAAACTAAAAAGCTTTGACAATTGCAGGTTACAACGAAAAAAATTCAAAATTTTTGACTAGCAACACCTATTTTTTTCAGTACAAAATCGTTAAACTATAAATAGAATTAAAACGATACACGTTTGATGAAAATTGGCAATGTAATGTTATTTTAGTTGCAAAGAAAAGCATTATAAAAGAAGCAATAACACTTGAAAGGAGAGGAAATTTTTAAAATTAGAATTAGAATTTCAATGTGTCCACTTCTGCTGATAATAAAGCATTTGCATGCAGGAGATTGCTGACAACAATGAGGATCAATGTGACATAGGAAGAGGATCCTCTATACCTTTTATGACATTTTTCAATTCTGACAAATTTTATGAATTAGATGGGTACATTATAAATTTCACCTCAGAAGGTTTAGATCAGAGCCCATTAGAGTACCAGAACCCAAAATCTATCGGAGTGCATTTGGAGAATCAAGGTGGCCATGAAACTGCAAATTTATAGAAGTTAACTGTCACTAAAATAATGTTGGAGCACTTCTCGAATATTTATAGCGATGTTTGAAGGACGCGATCTTGTACCCTGTTATGTCATTAACGAATATTTGCAATTAACAAATGTGCTTTTAAGGAATAGAGTGCGTTTTCAAATTTGTGGATGTAACCCTTTCGAAGAAGTATGGATGGAGAACGAATATAATTGCAATGCCGCCCCACTCAGTCATTTTATCTTTGTGTAAAAGCGCTTGTGAGTTTTTTCTGATGTGAGAAAATCTCACATCGTGAGAACTTTCGTCAGCCTAATGAACGTATTTCTTAGAATTTTTAGAGAACCCGAAGTTCAGAAGAAACGTGCTTTATCCGTCCATAATTGAAGAATTAAAAATTTACAAAATGGGCATCCTACTGCTCGTCACCAGGTTGCAACATCTGAAACTTATATGAAATCGATTAGAAAACATATACATAATAGAGTTCAAAAGTGTGTGAACTGTGGTTTTCAGGACATTCAAACTACAGGAGATTCTTGTTGCAGTATGTAATAGACTCGCAGTGACGTAACTTGCACTTCCACAACAACCTCAACAGGGACAGATGGGGGTTTCCTATCGTTGTCTATTACATGCGCAACCATTTTCTTCTCATTTTTACCAAATAGCGTACAGATTTTATGGAGCATGGACCTCATCTTAGCTTATGATTTTGTCGATACTTTCGAAAATTTTGGCTCTATTTATCCCTTTTAGGTAAAACAGCTTTATCAACTCACCTCGCTATTACTCTGTTACTATCATCGAACTCTTGAATGAAGACATCATTTTCCCACTTTGCTTATTAAGGGGATTCAATAAACTATGCTATGTAAGTAGTGTTCTGTGATCGCATTTGATCTTTTATTATCTATCTATGTGAATTATGCAAAGTGTATCATTGCATTTTTCACATAATGTTGTCTTTAGTGTTATACAATTATCTTTGTAAATGTTTTAAATTTTCAAATTTCGTGTGCTGTTCCAATGCTATTTATAGTTTCTCAATAGTTAATCAATTTCTGAAACAAAAAGTGGGTGTTATCATTGAAGAATTTCTAATATTTTTTCACTGTAACTGCATTTACAAGAGCTTTGTTGCTTTAAATTATCATAATTTCAATCGCATACTTTCAAACAAATATATATCTGAACTTTTCTTTAGATTGGTTGAGCAGATAAAACGCTAAAGAGTTTATATATCAAGGAAGGTTTAATGACCGCTTAGTTTCTAGTGTTAATTGCCCCCCCCCCCCCAAAAAAAAGCGAAGGAGCGGGGATGTCTTTCCAACACTATCTCTAATTCTCTAGAATAAACATGTTGACCTGCCTTCCCATAAAACTGTAGACCTTGGTCAGGGTCATTAATGCCATATAACATTTTAAGTCAATAAGATTATGAAGTTTGATTTAAAAGGAGTATTTAGATTTTTATTTCCATCTGACATTTCTCCACGGGAGAGTTGCTGCTTCGTAATATAGTAAAAGAAAAATCCATGTTGCATTTTCAACACTTGCTTTGAGTTATCAAAAACTAACACAAAACAATATTACTACGGATAATTTAGTAACAAGATTAAATATCACCAAATTTCATTTATTTAGTACGCTTTGTTTTTGAATAACCACATTTGCATGCTTACAATTTTAGATAACGACAAATGGCTAACGCTGTAATGTTTTGGTTCAAAATTTTATACGTTTCTACACATTAGATGCTATATCCGTTAACAAAATACTATTCATCGAGCTGCTTACATTTGTAATTATCTTAAGCACTTGTACTTGGACAATTAGATTTCCTGGGTATGAATTTTGTTCAAATTTCGATTGAAAACTACAAATTTGGTGTGAAGTCTACATACCGAATTTCACTCGTTTAATTCAAAAAGTTTTGGTTACTGTGTTCCAGAAAAATACAGAGAGCAACAACGGATTATGTTTTTCGTATTTAAAGAATCAGAAACCTGGAGATTTCACCCCTCTAGAGGAAATGTTATGTCGATTTCAATACTTTGGTTAACATTTTTTAAATTAAAAAAAGAAAGAAGTCGATGCCTTGGCACAGTGGTAGCATGTCTTCCCGTAATCTGGGTATTCTGGGTTCGGGCATGGTTGTTTTACATCTGTTCTATGAGCGAATGTCCCCCACCGGAAAAAGAGGCTGTACAAACGAATGTGATGTGTGAGTATGTGAGACGTACTCTTCGCTCTATCATGGTTGTTCTTCTGTGTTCTATCTGTGAGGTGAGAGAATGTGCCCCCTCCTCCCAGTAAAAAGGGGCTGTGCAGGCGAATGTGTTAAATCTGTCATCTTCCTATGAGCTAAAAGTCAGATTTCTGCCCTCGGGTGTTCAGAGTTCCATACCCTCAGAAGCTACTGTTTTCACTCTTTTCGTTGTAAAGCGGAGACGAGATCACCATCATTGTCATTCAATTCACTTTTAGTGTTTATTTAAATATTGTGTGATTTTCTTCCATTTCTAAAAAAAGAAAGAAGGATTATCTACAATATCTATGTAGTTTATGTGAAAAATAAGAGAGCGAAATTACAGCACTTCGATACTTCGGACAGTTACGTTTGAATCATGAAACCTGATTCCATAAGAATTGTTCAAATATACAATGAACATAACAAGTGTGAGGTTATTAAAATAACACAGCCTTGTTGCCTATCATAATTTGATATTTTAAATTTTTTTGAGGATATTATGAGTATTAATCAATAAAAGATTTGATTGAAAATAAATACATCTTATATACCCAGCTAACCAGCTGATCGCCAAAGTTAGCTTGTTCTTAATTTTCTAAATATTTCTTTTTTTTCCCTCGTGTGTTTCTCTAAAATAAATATCCAATGGAAACTAACATTACTAACTACTCTTCTTTTGCAATTCTGTAGTCTAGAACAAAACCAGTTATCTAGGCATTGAGATCAGCGAAATATTTTGTGATATATTCTTTTGTTATTGTTCTCTTTCATAGAATAGTCTAAAACGAATAACGAATAAAAAAAATTCTACGGAAGAAATATTAACATTTTAGTAACTATTATTGCTTTTATTTTATTAATGAAAATTTATATGGGTTAAAAAACAGTAATTGTTTGTTTTCATTTTGTTTTTTTTATATACTATATTTATTTTTCAAGTTCCTCAACAATATAAAATTTATTTTCCTTCACCTCCATAGATGACGCCATCTTACTTGAAGTAGTTTTAGTTAGTTTAAGTTAGTTATACTATTTTACTTCTTTCTTTGAGCTGAACTGCTTGGCATGATATAAAATTACTTCTTTGAAGTGTAAATGATTTCTCGTGCGAATTCTTGAAGATTTTAAAAGATTGTAAATATTAGAAATATAAAGACAAGAACAAAAATGTTCTAATGGCTGAAAAAAAAACCATTAAAATGAGGTAATGTGATAATGAATAAATAAAAAAGAATTAATTACAGGAAAAATTAAATTATAAAATAAGCAGATGATAAAAAATTCTAAATTAAATTTTGGTATAAATCATAAATAAAATAATAATATAAATAAATAAATTATAATATAGATAAATAATTAAATAATCCATATTTGATTTAGATATTCTTTGCTGCTTTCTGTTCCTTCAAAGGCACTAAATAAGCCTGACTAAGACAGGGGTATACGGGGCAGTTGCCCCCAGGGCCCCACATAATTGGAGGACTTCAAATCGAATATAAATATTATTTTACAATCCTTACTAAAGTACTCAAAACGAGGGGGGACCCAAAGAAGTTCTTGTCCCGGTCCCAATAGGCTAAGTCGGGCCCTGGTCCCGAAAGGATAACAAAGTACCGCTTAGGGTTTATATAAAAACCGACTTTTCGGAAAACCACTTTTCAAAAAAAAAAGACACCCAGTTTTAGCCGGTTTTTGAATTTTTATTAAAAAAGCACAGAAAGAACAGGAAAAAAAAATATTTTATTAAAGTAATAAATTAAAGTAATAAAGTTAAATATAAAATTTTATTAAAGTAATAAAAAACAAAATCAATACCAAAATTAAAATATTTTTTTAAAAAATTAAGGATTATGTATACATATTACTTACACAAAATAACGAATACTCAAATAAAAGTTTCGAATAGAATTTCTATTATTTTAACTAATTTTAATTTTTTTAAGTAAAGGAGATTTTAAAAAATTTAAAATATTTACAGAATGATGGCTATATCTTGTTCTTATTTTGGACACAACATTGCCTGAAATTGAAAAAATACTAACAACCGAGCTTGTTTTTATAGTTTTCATGACATTAAATAATAAATCTAAGTTTTTTGTCCTTTTATTCGTTGCCTTAAATAAGGAAAATTCAGCTTTCAGTGTTTTTGGATGTTTTCTTCGGGGTCTTCAAGAAACTTATGAATTGATTTTTTTTTTCATGGCTTCCTTTAAAAGTTAATTCATAAGTTACTTTGAAGAGTAGTTTCATCGATTTGCTCTCAGTCAGAGTCGGTTTTCACATCAGAATTTTTAAATATTCTTGACAACATCTTTCTAGATATCTTAATAATTTCAGTTTTGAAGCCAAAGAAAATACACTAGATTTCTTCGCTGAACTAGAAATGTTTTATGGATTTTGCAAATACGACAAAAGAGTTACTAATTCTACTTGTCTTCTTTTTTGAATTCTTTCTTCTGAAACATATAAAAATTTCAAACTTATTTCAGTTTTTAGATTTTTTTTGTTCATTTAACGGAAATTCAAAAATACCTTCACCTATTAATAAATTGGTATCTTGCCACCCTAAGCCATCAAAAACAAGACAAACTGTACAAACCGATTAAATTCCCTTTTAAAAAAAAGATTAATGTTTAGGCTTTCCGAAAAACCAGTTTTCTTAATTTAAAAATCAGTTTTCGAATGTGACAAATTTCGGTTTTTTAAAACCAGTTTTGAAAAACCGTCAAACACTAATATCGATGTATTTTTTGTTTCTTTCTTACTGCTCATGGGTTTGTAAAATCTGGCAGTTTTTTGGCGTTAAAAAAATTTGATCACTTATCATAGATTAAGTACGATATGTTTTGCATTTAGATTTTTCTGGTATGAAGATTTTTTTTTTCATCTTATTTTCCATTTCTTTACCATACCTTTCGAAATTTAAGAACATATGTTGATCTTCTTTTATATTTTATTACCTTTCTTTGTGTAAATACCCAAGAGAATCCTTTATTTTAAGAAATTAATATAGATTATTTCAGTGGAAAGGAAATTTTTGTTAATTCAACAATTATACAACTATATTATAATATTCTCAACAGCAAATATGGCAAAAAAAAACTTCATTCAGCATCATTTGGTCTAGATTTTAAGGACAATCTATTAAATGACAGGACAACTTGCTGTGTCTTGTCAATGTTGTTATATGTCCCTTGACGACTGTCCAACTTGTAAATTGAGTCCTTCAAACAGAGCTACCATTTGTTTATCGAACTTCCGTCCAACAGAGTGAAAAAAAACCTGAAAATTCGCCATTAACTTATTTCCTGATCGATCTCCGCGCTATTTTAAAATTTGAAAAGAACCAAATTGAATGCGCTTGTCACCTTCTATTTCTTTGTAGCCAACATCTGGAAGTGGCATAACAAAATAACAGTACGAATAGGAAAGTGTCCTCGAGGTTATTATAGGAGGAGTAAAATTCGGAAATCGATTGGTTGCATTTGGGAAGAAAAAAATTAACTTCTATTTTCGAGATTCTTAATGTCTATATTCAAAAGTTTATATAGATAACATTCCTTTTTACGGCATAAGAACCAGCTTTAGCACTATTTCCCAAAACAAAATACTAAATAGCTTTCTAGATTTATCTTTCATTGATATTTGATGACCCCATCAATAAGGAGAAAGTTCGCTGAAATATTATTTTTCAAATAAGTAGATGAAGAGTGGGTGGTACTTACAATGTTTAAATAAAGATACATCAGTGAACTTCAAAGAATGTCTCATAGTCTACATGAGAATGAAAATCTGTTCCTGCATATTCACATTGATTAGTTATTATGTCGTTCTGAAGTTATGGCAAAAAATTATTAGCATCTTATCTTTAAAGAACACAGGAAAGCATTTTTTCACTTATTTCCGAACTTGCAAGAAGTTAATGATGTTTTAAAATCAAATTTCTTTATTATAATAGACGAACTGATGTAGTACAATTTATATTATCTGAGTTGAATGACTCTTTAATTACTCAGAATAATCCAGTTTTCGAATCTAAATTATGATCTCTTTCTTCTTTTTTGGGATAAGATTTTCGAAAATTGCTTTTCTGAAATTACAAAAATAAGTGCTTATTCCTGCTACTCCCAGAATGAATTTTAATGAAATATTTTATTCGTATAAAATTTCTTATTGTATTCACGAATATATCTGATTCTTACCATTTCTTTTCCAATCAATTCTTTAAGAATGTTCTCAAATTAATTTCTCAGTTCGAGGATATTAAATTTTTCATTTACACTGTCATTTTCTTTTTTTTATGAAAATGTGTTGGATTTATTAAATTATTATTTAAAAATAGAACCATTTTTTAAAATTTTGTTTATTGATTAATTTTTTCTCTAAATAATTTCTTAAGCTGAAAAGATCACGCTCCAGTAATAACCTTTTTCTTGTTCTTTGCGCAAGCTTCAAATCTTGGGACTAGGCTTCAATGCTAATTTTAATATGATATTTTGAAAAAATCGATTATTTTATTAATTGATAGTGGCTCGGATAATGGAGATCAACTATGCACAGTATTTTTTTGCCTTTGGCAAACTATTTGTTCTTCCGAAAGAATGGATTTCTTGCCTATTAAACAATTAATATCAAATAATTTAAAATTTTATTTTGTGATTTGAGATGGCTGAAGAATACAAAATTTGATAAAATCAGATAACTGCACAAAAAAAAAACCGTGCTAAGTGAAATACGGTAGATGCTACGAGATGAAAGCGGAAGTAAAAATTCTATTTCGAAGTTAATGTATAAACAAGATAAAATTTGATTTCAATTTACATTTTGGCAGAAGCGTGAAATTGAGTGGTTTGATGAACAATGAAATAAGTGCCGACAATGAGATACGTGCATATAATTAAATTCAAAAACTTATACAAGTGATCTTCCCAAAACTTTTTTTCGTATTCTCTTATAAATGTGTTGTTTCACTTTCCTCATTTTGAATTTGGATAAAACCGCGGGTGCCAAGTATGGCATTGGTCAGCAATAGTAATGAAATATATATTGTTGGCATGAATTTAACTCTTACTGAACTATTCTAAATCTATCGTGTGATCTTTGTTGATTAATTCCCTGTATTTAGCAAAATACACCCGAAATTCGAATTTGTATTTTATTCAGGTTGTCTGATAGAAACCAAATGTAATTTTTGTTAGAATATCACATGGTAAATAACATTACAATCAGGAATTTGTGAAAGAGCATACCAACAGAAAAACCCCTTCTCGACGGATTTGGTTCGGAATTTTATCGATATCTACATTTTAAGAATTAAATCTAAGCACTAAATTTTATCCATCCTAGTTTTTTTTTTCGATTTATGATTATCGTGTTGATATATATTCGGATAGTCAGACTTCTTTTGGATAGATTCAACACAAAATTTGATTAAAAAAAATAAACATGTTTGATATAAAAATTATGTATCAAATTTCATTTGTCTACCTGAGAGTAGTTTTGAGTTCGAAACAGAAACAATACCAAATGTGTTTTTCCGACTTTCGTTAAGATCTAAAACTTGGAGATTCGTCCAAATCTGAAGTTCGAATGTTTTGGCGATTAAAATATTTTTTCGATACTTCGTATAGGTGAAAGTTAAAAAAGAAAAAAATTATTCGAGAAAAAAATATACAAATAAGAAATAGGCTTTATTAAATAGATAATTTTTTTAGTTTTAAAATAGAATAAAAAGCCTTTTTTAGTTAATATTTTTTGAAAATATGACTGAAAAATACAAAAGCATGTCCAATTTTTTATTAACCCTTTAGGGTATTGCAGGGTATTATAGGGTATTGCAGTTTTGATTCAATTTTATTTTCAAATTAAGTATTATAAAATAATTCGAACTATTTTAATCCATCAAATATATATTTAGCAATAACAAAACACAGAAAAATTGTCTATGATTTTATGACATTTCGATATAACTTCACTTTTGTGCAAGTGGGTGTAAAAGCAGAAGTGAAGTGCGAGTGATTCATTTAAAAAAAATCGATAACA
>JAOUZG010030349.1:1244511-1273295 GCA_026289955.1 Argiope argentata | reverse complement strand
TTAAAATGATTTTTCTTAAATCGTGCTTTTAATTTTAGAAAAGAAAAAATAATAAATCCGATTAGCAAAATAAGTTGCAGAAAATAAAAAAAAATATTGGTATTATTATTTTGCATATTGAAATGAATGAACAATTAGAATATCTTTTTTCATTTTGTTGCTGTAATAGTTTACAAATAATTGAATTTTTATACAGATAAAATTAATGCTCCCAATTTCTAATTTTTTTTGTGTGTAAAAAAGATTTGTTGTTATTGCTACTTATGGCAATTGCCGAGATAGTCAGCGATTTAAACCTAATCAGCGTTTTTTTTTTTTTTTTTTTTTTTTTTTTTTTGTAATCGCACCAACTAGGGCCAATTGTACGACTTTCGCTACTCATTCATGACATTCGCTTACTCATCCCTTTTTTACATGGGAGCTTTCCGAACTTTAAATCACAATATCTTAAATTACAATGAATATGAAATACTAATTCGACTTGCTTTTTTAAAACTCAAAATTTACTAAAACTTCGACAGTTGTAATTATAACATACCATTTAAACAATGAACAAAGGAAGTTGAAATATTTGTCTGCTTCCACAGATTTTTTGTCTAATTTTGTAAAGATGATTACATGGAAATATTTTCATACCATTTAAAAAATTTTGTTATAATTTTTACATTACTTGTTTGATTACTTTGTACTTTCCTAAAAAAATTAATTCATTTTTGAAAATAATTTATAATATTACTTCTGAATTTGTTCAGATATATAATGGAATATCTATTTTTCGTCTATTTTTCAAAAGTATATTTCAAATGAAGAACTCAAGTATGGAAATTTTTATCAGTTGTATGTTTTCAATTTGAAACGGGTTTTTGATTTATTTTTAATTTCTTTGAAGACATCAAGAACGAGCAGAAATACAATGAACATTTAAAAAAAATCCTCTTCTCTTTCAATTCAAAATTTTCTTGGTTTCTTTAATTTACACGTCCCTTTACTATGCATATTCAGGTGCACAGATTTTTCTTTCTTTCGCTTCTTCTTTATATTTTTTTCAATTTTTAGTTCAATCTTTTGTGGTATGTTAATATCTTTTTAATGTCTACTCCTGAGTTCCGCTTGAGTGATGTGGAAACTTCAGTGTTTGAATAAAGAAATTCCGTTCTTTCTTAAAATTATTGATATTGGAAATTCGGGTCGCATTGTTTTTACAGACCGGTTTTAAAACTAAAATGTTATAATGAATGAAACTCAAGACTGATTTACAGTTTCAGTTTTGTGAATTTTAATCTTAGCTCATTAAATTATAAATCTGAAATTAGAATTTCAAAAAACTGAATTTAGATAGTTCATTTAACTTTCCTGATTTCTTTAATCTATATTTATAGATGGAAGTGTGTATGTTTATGTTCAAACAAATGAATCACACACACACGAAATTAACTACAAAGATAGGCGTAATATAATTCAATATGCTTCGAAGACCAAATTTTAAAATGGAATGAAAAAAAATTTAATATTTTGCTTTGATACAAAACTATGGGAACATATTAGCCATAATATTGTTTTTAAAAACTGTAGAAATTTTTTTACCACTGTCAACTGCTATTCTAAAGAATGTCTTTACAAATCTGACGTAATTTACTGAATTATGTAAAATTTTAACATATTAATCAATTTTTCCGAAAATTTTTAAAAATTGAATCTAAAATTCTGGCGTTCGACATTCTAATTCAGTTATCTTACATATTTTTTGAGATTGTTTTTGAATGCTTCGCTGTAATTTTAAATAAAAACTATCATATATTAAACGAAACTATAATATATTTAATCATTAATTTTTAATTAAGGTTTTTCTGACTATTTAAAAAAAATTCGGCTATTAAATCATTGAAGAAAGTTTCTGATCCAATCAATGAAGCTTTGATTTCACTAACATATTCGTATGACATGGACAAAAACATGCGGTTCTGATAGTATTTATATATTTACCTGTTTATTCTCCTGATGAAAATTTTGTTTACTACGTGATATTGAACAACTTTTCATTTTTCGATGTGTCCTATTGTTTATTATTAACTAACAAATTGCATAATGGTCAGCTATATAGTTTGGAATATTCAAGGTGATAATAATTAAAGTTCCATTTTTAAATGATCATTAAAGGTAAAATACTGGACCAAATGTTATCAAACTTGGTAATAGTGTTAAAAAAGCCATGGAAATTTCTTTTTTATGAATAAAAAGTTCAGAAAAGCACCACTTGGGGGTATGTAATGTTATAAAGCGAAATAGAGCATGGAGACATACATCTATTTAAAATGTGTTTAATCGTTTCTGAAACGTATTACAAAGCCCGTTCAATGTGACGTCCATCATTTTCTGAAAGCAAGTTAAATTGCATTACTGCTTGCGAAGCAGCAGCTCAGCATACCAGCAGGAAAGTTACGCACATGTCGATGTATCTCATCTTTCAGTTCCTCCAAATTGTTTAGGTTATCACCATAAAGAGTGCTTTTGAGCTAACACACATTGCACGATGGTTAACAATATTGTATATAGCCCCATTTCTACAGCGTTGGTGAGTTTTTTTTCTTTTGCAGAAAAGGCATTCCCATGACCTCCTTTAAATTATTGCCAAGCTGATAACATTTGATCCAGTAGTTTCCCTTTTATGGCCATTTCAAAATGGAACTTTAATTATAACCACCTTGAATATAAGCTGTTTTATTTTAGTTTGATAGTATAAAAAATTCAAGAGTTTCTGGAAATAACAAACCAATTGGGTCCCCAAAATGTAAGAAAGTTTGTGCCGCCTTTCTGGCACATAGGCAGGCGTTTTCGTTGTGTTCTGGGAGTTCCGGGTTCGAGTCCCGGTTAGGACATGGTTGTTCTTCAGTGTATGCTATCTGTGTGAATTTGCCCCTCTGTAAAAAGGAGTCGTGCAAGCGAATGAATGTGTGATAGAGCTAATTCGGTCCTCTTCCTATTTCTCTGCTCATTGTGACTAACAGAGCCTGCAATCTTTCCCCATCCAGTCATGGATCTGGTCTAGCATTGCTTGCCAATGGGAGCATGCAACAACAACAAGAAGAAAGTTTGTAGCAGAAATGCTGCACTTGGACAATAGATTTTCAATTTTTATTATTTAATTTTATTTATTTATTTTTATCAGGTACTCATAAAGGAAACACCAAGCACCGTTAGTATATTTGTATTTTCTTGCATGCGAAATATGTGAAGTACTGCGACCATCACAAAAATTCGATCTCGACATTTTAATGAATTCCAATATTTCAAAAATGCATTTTTGGATTTATGTCTGAACGTCTGCTGCGCTGAATTTATAATTTAAGACACAAATTTATCATTTAAAGCATAATTCCGAGTCAAGTTTTGGGCTAAAAAATATTATTTGAAATATCCATAGAATAAGTGAAATCATTGGTATATTTAAATTTCTGAATTTTTTTTAAAAAATATTTAAACATTTTTTTTTTGTTTTTTGAATTTATACATTTTTGAATTTATAATTTAAGACACAAATTTATCATTTAAAGCATAATTCCGCGTCAAGTTTTGGGCTAAAAAATATTATTTGAAATATCGATAGAACAAGTGGAATCATTGGTATATTTAAATTTCTGAATTTTTTTAAAAAAATATTTAAACATTTTTTTTACTTTTGTTTTTTGAACAAATCATGGGTTAAATACTTTGAAAAATCATATTTTGTTAATTAAATACAGTTGATGGATAAAAAAGGTTTCTTGACAATCGGTAACATTAATCTTAAATTAAGAATAAAAATTCTATTGTATTAAATACAGATTAGTTTTAAAAACGATGATAAGGAATTGCTACAAATTATTTTTGAAAACAATTAACTCGTTATGAAAGTGCAGAATATTTTTGCACATATATTATAAAAATCAATTTGGAACATAAAAAAAGTGTTCTTTTTATAATACTGATAAATATGATGATTTATTAGTTAAGAAATTATGTAGAAATGTTTGTCATAAATTAAAACATTCTTCGTCAACAAGTCCTTTGGAATTTGCACTTTATTTTTTTCTGTGTGTAGTTCGTCATTCGGCTTTTGACGATTTGGTTACTATTAGTGAATTCTTCTTTTACGTTTTCCGTCAAATATATTTCTCGCGCTATTTTGTAAAATTGCCGAAGAAAATATCACAAAAAATATTAAATAAATTTCTTTTATAAAAAAACACATATATGCAAATTTGAGTCTCCTGAATTCCAATCGTTACCTAAAATCTTCGGGAAATAATATCTTTCCGACACCTTTTCACATGCTCTGTGATACAGGTGTTATTACTCTCCCACATAAAATAGAGGATCTTGAGGAACGTGACAAACTTAGTCTGCGCTATCACGTAAATACCTAATGAATGTTTTATGCAGTTTCTAGGGAGAAAAATAGTTCAAGATAAGCCCTTGAAATGAACGTTTATATTCATACAAATAGCATGATGTGATTTGATTTAATGGAACAAATGCCAAAAAAGTATTTAAAAAATTAAAAGCCATTGTCCAATACTATCATAATATCGTCTTTAGTTTTTTTGTAAACAAGCAAACATTTTAAAGATATTATAACACTGGCAGCATCCTCACGGGCTGGCCATGAAATAACATCCAAGAAAAATTAGCTTTAAACTTAAATTTAGCCTAAACCAGATATGGCATGGGCGTATTATGCGACATCAAACAAGTATAAAAATATATTTAAAAATTATCAAAAATAGCTAGAAAATTTTTATAGCATTCATTCAGAAATATTTAGACTGTTAAAAAGAAAAAAAATATGATATGTCCGTTGATAAAACAAAGGTGATCATTTCGAGGTTGGATTTCCTTCTTTTCGGCATAATGAGATTGGAATCGCTGTTTAAAATCAGTCGTAAACAAAGAAATGTATAGCATATGCATACCACAGCTTTTGCTATATGCACATGCGCAGTTTGCGGTTTTCGCACATGCGCTGATAAATTAAAATCGCCATTACAAAACTCTCCCTTTCAATTTGATATGAATTTTAATGTACTAAAACCTTCCTGAATAAATGCTCAACAAATTGGTATAAATATCTCCAATATCCAACATACAGATACTTTCAGAAGACTTCATTTTATACTATACTAGCTTTTACTCGCGACTTCGTACGCATGGAAATTTTGATGTATATATTTGAGAACTAACAGTCTAATCATAATGTAAAATGTTAGCAAACCGTATGCATGAGACGTGAATTTTAAACACCAGTTGGGGAAACAAATGCTGACAAAAAAATTTTAATTTCAATTAATCTGCTTTATTTTTACTCAAAAGTACTTCTGAAGGAATTGAAAGATCTATTAAGTAAAAATGATTAATTTTAAATGTATCAAGCACTACGAAAATAAACACAATCGTTTGAAACAACCGGTTGAAAACATGTTGTATCTAACCTCATTAGCGTGGGTAAAAACTACTTAAAAACTTACTTAAAATTATAAGGGTACTTTTCCTTTTGCCAAGCTCAAACGAACAATCGCCAAAGAAATTTGGGAAAATTTGGCGGAATTCTAAATCATTTGCTAAAGGAAATATACCACTATAAGCATATATGAAAAAATATATAGCTAACAAAAATACAATTTAATTACAAAAATATATAACGGAACAGCTTCGATACACAGTCATTTTCGCCAAAAAAAAAAAAAAGAGTGCTTAAATCGGCGTTGTTGAGTTTGTTTCAGAGTTTCAGCAGCGCGTCTAGTAGCTAAACATTAGGCATGCTGTAGTCATCACATTTCTGCATGCTTCTGCATTTCGGTTGATCTAGAAGTAACCTGTTGCTCAGCATGCTGAATTCCGCTTGAGGATTCGATTCCCGACTTCTAGCAACTCTCATAGCCCGAGTTTGATTACTCCTGTTTTGAAAGATTCGATTTGCGTTTTCCGGGCATTTCGAAAAACTATCAAATAATAACAAATTAAAAAAATTAAAAGTATAATTTTTTCCTTAAAAAATATGCTGTGACTTCGCTAGCAACAAAAGCGGAACATAGAGCTGGCGCGGAGACCTAGTAGTTCGCTTAAAAAATTTAAGGATTCTGAGAATGACATGAACAGCATAAGAAAAAAAAATGAACACATTTGTTCTTAATAGCTTCACTACTACAGAGTGATGCTTTTCTTAAAAAGAGATTGGAAAAAATAAATACACTTACTCCGTTCAATTATTTTTTTTTATAAACAGGAAACGATTTAAGAATTAAAAACACACACACACAGACAGCTGAAGTTTTCAGTGATGAAAACGTCTTTCTGCCAGAATAATAAATCACAAAGAATCCCATAAGAATAATAAGATAATAGTAAAATGAGCACCGGAAATAGAAAAATAAAAACAAACGATTCAAAAAGCTCAGGCAGATGTTTTTAGATTTATTTTTTTTATTTTTGGGCGGAAAAGTTAGTTTTTAATTAATAAAAAATTAACCACTCAATTAACCGGAATAAAAATTAGCCTATATTCTTCTGTAGACTATGATCTATCTCTGTGCTAAATTTCATCCAATTTCCTTCAGCCGTTCTGGCGTGATTGAATCCCATCATCCATCCATCCAAACCTTCACATTTACAATAGTAGTATAGATTAAAAGATATAATAGATACACTCTAACACATTAATAAAAGAATTATACCTATATTCGTGTTGTAAAAGAATTATACCTATATTCGTGTTTTAAAAGAATTATACCTATATTCGTGTTTTAAAAGAATTATACCTATATTCGTGTTTTAAAATCAATGGAATTGGTCTTCCCAAAATCTTCTAGCTTACTCTGTAATAAATGTGTCATACCTTACAGAGTCATAAATGTACTCTGTAATAAATGTGTCATACGGAGAAGGTTTTACATGTTATTGGCGTAAGATAATTAATGAAAATTGGCTAAAATTTAGCATTTTTACTGAGTCTGTCGTGTCATTCCTGGCATGCTTAAAAAATATCCAAAAATCAGATTTACATATGTTTTAATCGCGTTTTTCTCAACCAATTGGAATAGAAATTTCTTACAAAACTTCATTTGTAGCCCCAAAATCCATTACCAAATTTGACATATTTGAGTCCTTTACATTTTTGAATTATCGTTTTTACATGTTTCTGAAAGTGCAGACCGACAGACAGTTAATCCGATATTGGATTTGGCTCAAACTTTGGCAAACCTCTTAAATTATAGATGTTAAATCTATGTACCGAAACTTATGCATCTAATTCTTTTAATTTTGTAATTTGTTAAATTAAATTCGAAAAGCAGGACAGACGGACTTCGGTACTGATTTTACTTAAAATTTGATAGAAATTAGCAAATTTGATGTAAAGACCATATACCAAATTTCAACTTCTAGCATAAAGCCTTTTCCAGTTATCTTTGTCCCTGATAGACTGAAATATTCCAAAAAAGGGGTTTTCAAACCCAGGGAGTTCTAAAACTTGGATATTCGCCAAAATCTCGAGTTCGAATTTTTCGATGATAACTTTAGTTTTTCTTTACATTGTACACAAGAAAGTTAAATACAATTTTGATAGCGGAATGAAATAATGTACTAAACATACTAATACCAAATATATTGTTTAACTCTATCAACTTACAACTTGAAAGTAATATGTTAAATATTTGAAATATATATAACTAACATGAGATTATGCATAGAAATTCAGATAAGTAAATTATATCTTATTTTTATTATGTCAGAACATGATATTGTTTTGGGAATGAGGCAACAAAAATCCGTTGGCGAAAAATAAAATTCCCTTGATGATGCCATCCCATGAACAAAAACTCTGATTTAAAAAAAATAAGTAAATGACTGCTACAAATAAAACCTAGAAAAATGTCATTTTGAGCACGTGATTATATGAAATGAAATAAATAGGAAATGTGATATTTTTTTTAACAATAAATGCGAGACAAAGTTTTTTTGGATCGTTTGCAATACTAAAGTGACACATTCAATGAAACAATTAAAATGAATAATTTAACTTTCACGAGCATGTGGTCCTTGGCCATTCAAGAAATGATGTTTTGACATGATACATTGAAATAAGCATAGCAGATTTCCTTTTAATCTTTTAATTATTAATCAAAATTATATTATCTTAATACATTATAACTAATTTCATGTAAACATCAATCAATAAAGAAATAAATGGAAATAATTTTATACAAAATAATTTCAAATTTAATTGGAGTTGAATAATATAAATAAAATTTTTCGGCTTTTTTTAAACTAAGTAAATTTATATCTAAATTTTGAAAATACTACTTTCAATTGAATAATCAGTCTTTCAACCTGTAACATAATAGATCTTGAATAACTTTTAATTATTTTCAATTCTGAAAATGATATCCCTGCTCTAGCTGCGGAGAATAGGTTTGTTCATAAAACGCATGAAGCAATATAAATGTTGGGAAATAAATGAATTAAATGGTTGACAATTATATAGCTTGGAATTTCAGACAGTGATGCTACATTTTCTGCAAAGGCTATCGTATATACTGTGTATCTATACCTATACTTTACGTTTGTTACTATACTTTACGTTGTTTGTTCGCTATAACCCGAAAATATTGCACCACAAAATTGATTTTTACATCAAGTTAAAGTTCAAAAAATTATCTTTTCAATGATACTAATGTTTTGACATATTAATTAAAATTCTATTTTTAATGAATTTTTAAAAATTTAATTTAAATGTATTTTTCATTAATTTATTTCGCATAAAATAAAAATAAAATTTTATCTTCACGAGCATCGCAAAAAAATCAGCTTTTAATAACGCGGTACCATCACATTTACAAAAGATCTGATTTTAAAAAGTAAGTTAATTACGACGGCAAATAAAACCTAGAAAAATGTCATTGTGAGCACGTGATTATATGAAATGAAATGAATAAAAAATGTGATAGTTTTTTAAACAATAAATGCTAGAGAATTTTTTTTTATAATCGTTTGCAATACCAAAACTACTCACTGAATGAAAGAATTAAAATAAATAAAAATATATTATGAAAGTGCGACAGTTAAAACCAAAAAATAATTTAAAAAAGCCCCAAATAATAATCTTCTGAGCGCAAGATTAATTATTTAAAAGTAAGAAATTGTAAGCGCCCTGGAAGATGACGTCGTTTCGTTGAAAGGACGAATAAAAAGCAAATGATGATAAGTTGAAAGAAAAATAATAAACTCTTAATTATTTCTGTTGAAGTAAAACATTTTTGCCTTCTTTTTTAAAAGTTTTAAAACAATAAGACATGATTTTAATTGTTATTTTTACTTATGAAAAGAAGACACATTGTGCAAATCAAAGAATTCGCCTTCATGAATGCAATGAATCGCCGCATTTCAATGAATCATGAGAAATAAAAACGCAGCTGCTTTCAAAGAAGCATAAGTAATAATAAAGCTATACTGGTAAAAACAGGTGAACTTTCTGAAAACACACCTGCTTTCAAAGAAGCATACGTAATAATTAACAATGCAACACTGGTAAAAGCATGTAAAAAATATTTCCCCCGTATATTTCGGAGACATCAAAACTTTCTAACCAAATTAATATCATGTTCTCACATGAGAAAAAATAAATCAACTATCATTCCAAATTAAATGTATAAAAATGTAATTTTCAGCACGTTTCTGCATGAAACAATAATGAAAATTATATTTCTGGAAAACAAATGCATGGAAACCTTTTCTATGATATTTTACTATACATATATTACTAATCCAATTAAACAGTTTTATTTAAGGCAGATATGGCTTAACATCTTCAAGGCATTTTCTTTAATTGGAGCCCAACAGCTGACTTGTAAACTTTGTAATAGACATAAATCTCTTAAAAAATGGTCTAAGTGAAATGCATGATTAGAAAATTGAGGGAAAAAATACTGATGAATTGCGACTTTTAAATTTTTACATATATAATCTGTTCTGTGAATCATATTTAGCAAAATATTCTGGAGACACTAAGACCTTAAATAAAAAAAAAATGGCAATCCAATCAACCAAATCAATCCTTTAAGTTGACCAATTTATGAAATTTCATTATCACTATTCTATAAAAACTGGCGATGTTAGATCACATTATCGACCATCTCAAAATAGCCAATGAGGGCTTCTCAAGAATAATTGGCCTAGATTATGAAAATGTTGATTGTTCTAATCTTTCAATATTCAGAACTGAATAAATCGGCCAGATTTGATCGCAGAAGTTTGAAATGTTTATTTATTTATTTAAAAGTGGAAATATTAAGACTCATATTTTACAAAATATGAGTCCATAAGATCAAAAAACTGTTTAAAATTTAAACTTCATAATTTTTTTAAGTATGTTTAAAAATGAAAAAAATATATATTGTTGAGAGCATTTATATACATATAAAAATAAAATTAAAAACTGAATTTTTCATTGAATCCATGAAATATTTTCTGAATAAATCTTTGAGGTATTATAAATTATAAAAATTTATAACATTTCAATATCTGTAGTGAACATAAATCAACGTCGGACTACTCTGCTTTCAGTCCTCAATTTTATTTAAAGATATGCTTGGATTGAGTAGAAAGGTCTTTATATTAATTGCAGCTTCCTCATTTCCACCTTAATTTAAAACTGAATTTTTTTGGGCTCTGAATTTTTTTGGGATCAGAGAGAAATGTGGAGTTTAGTGCTTAAGGTTTACATAACAGCATAAAAGATATATGACTATCAAAATTTTAAACTTAAAAATATTTTGATGCGAAATTTATCATGAAACCAAGTTATATAAAAAAAAAATTGATCCTTTTAGGCGGCATTAATACTGGTGAACCGGCTGATCGTCAAAGGCGGCTATTAAATGATAATACTAGTTCTAGAATGTTATAGGCAGATTTTTTCTGAAATAAAAAGGCAATGTAAAAAAAATTGTTGTAAATTGTTTTAAATAATTTTGTCATTTTTTTTTTCATCTGGATATGAGAGAATAATCAGATTTTTCTTTAGGCATTTACCTCAATAAAAGGTTGATTTAAAGGAATCTATTTACACAATTTTTTGTGTCCATAAACGAGAATCGAAAATATTTTGTCACTTCAGTTGGCTTTTCCATGAGGACATGCGTAAGGTTATTGAAAGTAGTGGTTGAACATTATCAACTATTAATTCTTCAATGCAGTTTGTAAAAATATAGATTTTTCGGTGAGTAGTTATTATCACTGGTCACAAGAACCTCATTTTGGCAATATCATTTATAATTATGTTGGATTGGAAGCTATGAGAATTTTATCAAAATCGAAAAGGTTGAATGACAATCGTAAAATTGTCCCATTTTGTAATTTTACTAATGCAGCCTTCTATGTCAAATTTAACAGCTGAACGCTGCCCCCCCCCCAAAAAAGTTTGTATATTATCCCTCTGCTAAGAATTTTTCTAAACTGTCTTGAGGTGGTGATGCATTTTTCAGACAATTCCACCCATTTGGGTTATAGAAAAGCAGAGGATTCTGCTAGTTGCATGGAGATTATTAAGTTCTTTGAGAAAAAGTAGATGCAAAACTTCTATCTAATTTATGCTATTATGATAGCAGCAAAGTTTCTAATGCTATTATGATAGCAGCGCAATCAAACAGATATATCCAATAATTAGGAAAGCCCGACATATGGTATCAACAATCATGTTGGGTATAGTAATTACTTCCGTTTATTTTGTAAAATGGTCAGTCATTATGAGATTATACATTTTACCATTAGATGGAGGAAAGGAATGAACTAAATCAATATCTGACATCGGTAAATCAAATATACCATTTGGAGCATTTAAGTGCCAATGAATCTTTGATCTTTAGCATAGTTGACAGAATTTCATCCACATTTTAATACCTCTTGGTACCTGATCACACGAAACATTGGGAAACTATATTTATTGATCCAGAAGTATGAGGATGAAAAAGAGCATGGTGATGTTTGAAAACCTGTCTGTGGTAATCTTAGGGGATGAAAAGAAAAAGGATAATTGTGGAGACATCGTATATAAGGATGATATCTTCTAAAGAAAAATGTTTTTGTTAAAGATTTTGATTTTAGTGATTTCATCACCCATTAACTGAATTAATGCTTTTTCCTTGTAATTGGGAGAACTTCTTTGGGAAAATGATAGTTCATTCTTTATTTTGATTTCAATTCAAAATACGGAATGAACTATAAAATTATGTGCACTGAAAAAATGACATTTTTTTTATGTTCAAAGCCACGAAGTATAGTTTTTGTGTTAATTCCAGTCCGGAAGTGAACTATAACGATTGGTATTTTTTTCAAACATCTACATGAAATTATGACATGAGGTCATCCAATACGGGGAATAGTTGTTAACAGATTTTATATTTTGTTTGGTAGCTGCTGAAAAATTTCCCATTAATAAATTTAGTTGACATTTTATTTATAAAATTTCTAAATGTTATTTCATAGCGCTGTTCCAAATAATCGTTTGATCTTTCTGATATTTTCCCCAGATTTGATCATATTGATACGGCAGAATTATAATTACTTTTAAAAGCTCTATTTGAAACTTAGTATTGTACTTAATGAAAAATAGATATTGAGCATAGTGTGATATCAAACGGAGAAACCTGGAATAAACGGAATGAGTAGAATTTTTATGAACTGAGAGAATGAAATTAAAATTTTGCAACCAGCCAATGAAATAATTGCTAATTGAAGCAATTCTATTTGAATCTCATAAAGACTAATACAGGTTGAAATCATCAAAAATGAACACATGATAGGGAAAGGAATCGGGGAAAAGCTTTCTTTTTTCTATATTAAGGTCTTGAGAAGTATTTAAAATATATAATATATTTTATATTATTGTAAACAACTTCAGTTGCTGATATTTCTTTGTTAGTGATGCGAGAATTCCTTACGGAAATAATTTTACTAGATGTAGTTTTGAGAATGAATGTAGTCTGACGACTATCTGGTCGATCTGGCCTCTGTGATGAAAAGATGATAGATTAAGATGATCTATTGGGTTAAAGGTTGTCCCCTAAAAGATCTAGAATTTAGCTGTGGAAGAAGAGGGAATATTAATTTTAAAAAATTTATGCCACTAAAATTTTACATTGATTAAATGTTATATAGAAAATGTTGTTCGAGAACACACACAAAAGGGAAAAAAATTGAAGGTAGAAAAACAATCTTAAAGAAAGAAAAGACTAAAAATAATGAGGAAAAGTGTTTTTTTTTAAAAAAAAAAAAAAGAACGACAATCGACATTTAAGAAGAAAAAGAAAAAAAGTAAACATTTTGGTGGCACAAATTTCAGATTTGTAGATACTTGCGTTCAATTGAATTTAAACATGGTTAAATTATCCTTATCCAGATATTGTAGTACTTCTGTAGTTCTGATCAGTAAATAGGCTTTTACCTTTTACTAAATACGTCAGAAGAGTTTTGTATCACTTTCTGACATTTTTTTTCACTGAAATTTTTTACTGTGCCTCTATTTATTCATTGCACTAAGATAAATCTCCCCTTCGTACAAATATACGATTAACACAAAATGTCCATCAACATTGTTACAATATCTACAAGTTGTTGGCTGTCATTCAAAATGTCACACAACATTAAGGACATATCTTGCGATATCTGGCTCTAAGAGAGTAAATGCGAAAGCTTCTTTTGTATTTGCTTATATATATTTATTTATTTCTAAGCCAAATTTTCAATTAAAACATTTCGATATCAAAGGTTGAATTCTCAAACATCTATAAAAAGTTGTAAACAGTGTGAGTGTGTGGCGACAAATGTTGGATCCCCTGCCCCTGGATGCCAAGATGACAGATGTTACCTGGATACCGAGGATATCAAAAAGTTGGACAGCTGTAATAAAAATGTTTAAATAATGCTTGTTTTTTCGAACAGTTCAGACAAAAGAAAAGATAAAGTTATTTTTTTTTAATTAATTGATAAAAAAATTAATGAATTAATATTTGAAAATAGTAGCACAAAAATAAAGAAAAAATGGTGCGTCACAATAACCGGCAGTTTAAAATGATTCCGGCTCATTTCAGGTTTTAGCGGCAATTGTAACTGTTAGGGCTAGAAAAGTTTCTGAGCGTCGTTGTGTGATGAGGCTCGTCAGTTTTAAAATTTGGCATTCATTATTTTTTCTTTTGTAATAAAGATAAATAAATATGTGGCCCAATTTAGTACATTGCATTGAATCTGATATGTGCTTCAAAGGCAAATTATCATATATAAATTCAGTGATCACTATACATAGTATAAATATAGAGGTAAGTATGTATTCCCCTCATGCACTTTAAAATTTCTCCATGCTGCATTTAACAAATATCAGAAACTGGTTTTGAAGCTACAGTTTGTTTTTACGTTTTAAAATTATTGAACGATTTGTTGTTTACAATAGTAATTTTCATAACTAAACGTTTGATGAGTACAAATTGCTGAATTTATTTTTTCATAATTTTGCTTTAATACATATTCTTAGCCACAAATTATTCTAAGTAATATATATTCCGAACCGAATGTAACTGAAAATTGGTATTATACTAATCAAGTTTTTGTTTTATATTTTTTAAATCGTAAATATTTAAGAAATTTTGAAACAAAAGGGTTATTTTTTTTTACTTCTGCTATTAGCCTGCAATGTTCATTTTCCGAATTTGGCCAAATTTGAAAAAAGAACAATGGCAAACTGCTTGATAAATGCATTATGGAACAATTTTGTGTAAATTAAAAGGGAAGCTATTTTGATTTGAATTGTTTTCCAATTTAAATGAGATTATAAATATATTTGTTGTGGACAATTCTTTTTAAAATTTATTGTATTTTCTCTTGAATAATTGTAAGTTTGTCTTTGTATATATTAAATTTTTTTCTAACTACATTTTATTTTTCGTAATAAATGCTATAGTGTATGTGACAATTCTCCAAGTTTGAAATTGGTTAATTTTTTTTATTTGTTTTAATTCTGTTTTGTTAATGTTGAATATCAAAGTACAAAGATTAACTAAGGTTAATTCAAAATGTCTAAAAGTGACTGCAAGTCATTGAAATTTTAATGCCCATACTTACATTTTCTAAAATTTCTATTAATTAACTTTATTTTAATTCTAATTTTATTCATTTAATTAAAAAAATTACTATGATTTAAGGCAGTGTTATTTAGTTACATATTCCTGGTGCACCTTTTTTGTTAATACTTAACTGAAGTTTATTAATATTTGTTTGCCCTTCTAAGAAAAAAGGATTTTAAAAGTTTTTCATTTTGTATGTTTCATTTCTTATGTTTTCAAAATTTATTAAATGATATTCAGTTATAATATAATGATAATTAACATTCTTAATCAATCTCAAACGTGATTTTTTGTGAAATTTTAATTTATATCCCTTCAATAGACTCATAATTATTTAAATCATGAGCCTTTGTTACCATTGCCATATCAGTAATTTGTATCATGTGTTTTTAAACACGTTTTTATCTTTATTCATATAATATGTATTTTTCCTTTTCATACAACTGATCTCTTTTCACATATTGCAAAATGATTATTTTTATGTTTGGAATGTTGATAATTTGATCACAAAAGAGATATTTGTGTGAAAAATGTTGTGTTGTCATTTCATTTATCTAACTGTTGTAATTTTCTTTTTTAAAAATTGTTTTATCATCCAGTTTTAATATAAGATTACTGAAAATTTGGAAGAAAATTGGAGAACAAAAATTAACTTTTTATCTCTTCCTCCCCCTTCCCCCCAAAATTGGATATTTTAATTTTTTAAAAAGCCGCCTCAGGTAATGCAATTAAAAAAGAAACAATGATCCTTTAAAAGATGTTTCCAATAATTGAATTATTGAAAACTCTAGGCAAACAGACTTGTGAACATGAATAAAATCAATTAGAAATACTAATGCTAGTATACAAAAGTGGTGTTTATTTTTTCTTGTAGTCCCTGAATTCATAAATAATGACTAATTTTCAACTAAATATTTCAGCAAGTCTTTACTACATATATGTTTTTTAAAAATTTGCATCTATGAACTGAAATATGAAAGGATTTAAACAGTTCTAATTTGAATTTTTGACTTTATCATTGAAATCAGCACTGCCTTTTCTATAATTAAAAATTGATATTAGGACATAAAAATAAATAATACAAAGATATTCCATTTAATCTGTTAACAGTTATTTATTACATGGAATACTCAATTTCCATAAGATGCATATGGTGTGAAATTGAACCATATATCTATTGAAATCTTAATTTTTCTTCCTTTATTCTACCCAAGATTCTTTTCTTTCTCTAGGCATGGCAGGAGTCAGTCAATTTTCATTATTTTATACATTTAGTTTTTGATATTTGTTGACTGAAAAATGTAATTTACAGAAGTAATCAGTTAAAAAGTTTATTTTTAATAAGAAAATTATCCTTTTTACCTTTCTCATGTATTTTATGAATAACTAGCCGCCTTTGGCGACCAGTTGGTTCGCCAATTTTAATGCCGACTAAAGGGTTAAGTCAATTTTTTTATAAAACTTGGTCTCATAATAAGTTTTTCAGCAAAATATTTTTAAGCTTCAAATTTCGATAATCATGTAATTCACTAATACTATTATGTAGGCCTTAAGCAGTCCTGTCTTTGAACACCACATCTCTCTCTGATTTTCTATCAGTGCACGTAAAATTCAGTTTTAAATTAATGTGGAAATGATGGAAGTGCACTTAATATAAAGAAATTTTTACTCAATTAAAGCGTGCCTTTAAATAAAACTAAGAACTGAAAGCAGAGTAGTCCGACATTGAAGTTTTATACAATACAGAAATTGAAACATAATTTTTTAAAATAATTTAAGATTTCAAGGAATTATTCAGCAAAAATTTCACGGGTTAATTGAAACCTTTAGTTTTCAATTTTATTTTTAGATGTATATAAATGCTCTCAATAATATTTTTTTAGGTTTATAAACTTATATAAAAAATAATTGTTTAAATTCCTTTGGTCTTATAGATTCATATTTGTAAAATATTCTTAATATTTCAACTTCTAAATGAATAAACATTTCTATCTTCTTCAAATCTGGCTGATTTATTCAGTTCTGAATATTGCAAGTTTAGAACAATAATCATTTTCATAATCTAGACCAATTATTCTAGAGTAACTCTGATTGGCTTCTTTGATATCTTGTAAGGTGATCTAAAATAGTCAGTTTTTACTGAATTGTTATATTTAAATTTTCATAGATCGATCAACTTTGATGATTGATTTAGACGATCAGAGTGCCACTTATTTTATTTTAAGGACTTATTGTCTCAAGAATATTTTGTTAAATATGATTCACAGAGCAGATGATGTATGTAAAAATATTATTCATTGGCATTTTTTCCGTCAATCTACTAATTATATATTTCACTAGGACCAAAAAATTAAGAAATTAGATGTAGGGCTCTGATTACAGAAGATGCCTTGTAGATGTTAAGCCATATTTGCCTTAAATAAAATTGTTTAGTTGGATTAGTAATATATGTATAGTAAAATATCAGAAAACTTTTCCATCCATTTATTTTCCAAAAATATCATGTTTCATTTTATACAGACACGTGCCGAAAATGACATTTTTATGCTTTTAATTTTGGAATGATGGTTGATTTATTTTTTCTCATTTGAGAACATGATATTGTTTTGGTTAGAAAGTTTTGATGTCTCCGAAATATGCGAGTAAAAATAGTTTTATATGCTTTTAAAAATTTTGCATTGTTAATTATTATGTATGCTTGTTTGAAAGAAGATGCATTTTCAAATAGCTGACCTGCTTTTATCAGTATAGCTTTAATATTACGTATGGTTCTTTGAAAGCAGATGCATTTTTATTTTGCATGATTCATTAAAATACAGAGATAAATTACAATCACAAAGGCGAATACATTGATTTGCACAAATTATCTTCTTGACATAAGTAAAAGTAACAATTCAAAACATGTCTTATTGTTTTAAAAAATTTTTTAAAAAGAATGCAAAAATATTTTACTACTACTGATTATCAATCGCTTTTTGTTCATCGTTTCTTGGAAATAACGTTTCGTTTAAGATTTCTTGCTTTTAAATAATTAATCTCGCTCTCAGAAGATTATTGTTTGGTGCTTTTCTAAAAGTTCTTTTTCAGTTTTAACTGTCGCACTTTTGTAATATATTTTTACTTTGTATTTTTATTTACTTTAATTCTTTATTCGAATAATTAATTTTGATATTGCAAACAATCAAGAAAAATTTACTCTTGCATTTATTGTTTAAAAAATATCACATTTCCTATTTATTTCATTTCATATAATCACGCGATGAAAATTATATTTTTCTGTTTTATTTTTGGTAGTAATTAACTTTTTTTAAATCAGAACTTCTGAAAATGTGATGGCAACATTTTATTAAGAGCTGATTTTTTTTGAGATCCGCGAGAAGATAAAATTTGATTTTTATTTTATTCAAAATAAATTGTTGGAACACCCCCCCCCCCCGATTAAATTAAATGTTTTAAAATTCATTAAAAATAGAGTTTTAATTCGTAGGTCAAAACATTAGTATCATTGAAAAGCTAATTTTTTGCGCTTTAACTTGATGCAACAATCAATTTTGTGCTGTAATATTTTTGGAAGTTATAACGAAAAAATGTCAAAATTTGGCTTATTTTTTAATGAATTAAAATTTTAATTAAAAATTTTTAAAAAAGGCTCTGAGATGCAGATTCCTGGCACCCAAGGTATACATATACGAAATTTGGTAGCTGTAGGTCGAACGGTCTGCCCTATACATCGTCAACACACACACACATTGTGCTTTATTATAAGTAAAGATAAAGATGTAATTCTCGTTTTCCTCTTGCAGAACTCTACTATGCATTTCATTTGAATTTTATAGTTATTTTGATTATTTTTAACTATTTAATTTAAATTTCTTTAAAAAGCTGAATCATCATATGATGTAATTATAAAGTAAGAACAATGCTGTTTGCTTTTGTTGGTTTATATTTTGCTCCCTATTCATGACTAAGATGGACATCAGCTAATTTTAATTTCTATAACGAAATGGGTAAACAATCTGTTTCATTATGTTGTAAACTGGAGATATATTCTTCCCTGTGCAATTCAGCTATTATCTTATAATAATTTTTTGAATTATTTGAAACTCAGGTTTTACTTATTTAGTTTTAAGATTATAGGGTTATAGGTAAATATGTGAATAATGAAAGTAGTAAAATTGATAAGATTTTTATTTTATATCAATATTTTTATTCATTTAGGTGGAAAAAGAGGTACGCTATATAAAAAAGAAGATAAATGAATTCTGTGGGGAAAGATTTAAAAGGTATGTTTTTGCTTGAATCTCTTCATTTAATAGGTACTTAGTTTTATATGTTATAGCTGATTTCTATAACATTATAATACTGGTTATGTTATATACTGAATATTTAAAATGCTGGATAACATTTTTTACATCATTTGTCAAAGTTGTTTTAATGCAATAATCATTTTTTACATTTACTTTTTTATATTGATTTGTTATCCAGCTTAAGACTAGATTAAAATTGCCCTTTGTGTAAATATTCTTTTAAATTATTTATTTATTATATTATCCCCTCTTTAATTATCTTACTTATTCCTTTTTGTGATATCTCCATTGTCCTACTGTGCTTATTCATAAATTATTTCTTCCCTTTGAGCCTTTAGATAAAAGGTGGTGCAAGTTGACATTTATTTCCTTGCCTTATTATGTGCAACACTTTTTTTCTAATCAAGTTTTGAATATCTTAATTGCTGATCTATAAAAAAAATTTCTTGGAAAATATTGATTGCAATGAAATATTTCTGGTACTCTTCAGCAAAAACTTGTAAAATTAACATCAAGAACTCAGTTTTTTTAATACACTGGTGGACAAAATTAAGACATGGAAGGCATTTACACACATTTCTCGGGAAATACCACATAATACCTAGACAATTGGTTGCCATATAATGGCACTATCTGGCGTTGCTGAGATGAGTTTACATATTTTTGTGGGCATTGCTAAGCCAGCCGGAGGCACACTAGTCTGCAGCCAGCTCTTCAACCCATTCCACTCTACTACATAGTAGCAATTTGTATTGTGTTTCTTGAATAATCTTGTTATTTTGTTGATTTTTCGGTGAAATGAGGGAAAATCGTTTAGACGAAGGTATGAGGTGGAGGATTGTGGGTAGACTTGAGTTGCTAGGGAATTGGATGTACTCCAAATGTTTTTTTGAATTTGTGGATGTTTAAAAGCAGTGGGACAGTGTGCAGAAGACCAGGGCAAGGTCGTCTGAATACAACAACACCCAATGAAGACCAGTATTTGATACTTACATCCAAGTGCCACAGGACGTCTACAGCAACACAACTGTCTAGGGACCTCGCTGCTGCCGTAGGAACATTAATTTCAAGGAAAACAATTGCCAGGAGGCTTGGTGACAGAGGATTGTATGCCATATAGCACGTCATTTGCATTCCACTTACTCCTTCCCACAAAAGAGAGCATGTACAATGGTGCAGGCTGCACTAACACTGGGCACAGCTCCAATGGGCTAATGATCTCTTCACAGATGAGTCCAGATTCTCCATCCATATGAATATTCTTGGCGAATATTCATATGGATGGAGCCTGGAACCCGATACCAGTCCAGTAGCATCATGGAAAGGGACCATTTTGCTGGTGGAGGACTGATGGATTGGCATGGATCATACAAAATACCCACACACCACTCCATGTGTTTGACACTGTTTCTGTGAATGCCCAGAGGTACAAGCAGGAGATCTTATAACCCTATGTGCGACTTTTCAGGGGTTCTGTTGGCCCTGAATTCCTTTTTATGAATGACAGTGCCTGACCACATAGGACTGTCTTGGTTAAGAGTATCTGGGAAGCAAAGATATTCATTGGATTGGCCAGCCAAATTTCCTGGCCTTAACCCTTTAAGGGGGTGATGCTTTTATGCATATTTAAAATTTTATCAATAAAAATATTGCTGCTCAAAAAGCATCAATAAATACTGAAAATGTACCTTATACTTGGTATTTTTAGCTAGGGATGGCAGCACGAGATAAATATTTATTTATCAGGTCAAATAAATTTTTAAACATCGCCATGTTTTTCAGTTGTACATTTAATTCTTTTTAAAATAATAATAAAAGAATAATTGAAAAATATTAAGCAAAAATTGAAGTAAATTGCTCCCTTCCTTTGATAATAACTTTATAAATGCTCGTAAATCAAAATGGTCTATGTTATAGAAAATCAAAAAAATGTGATGCAGATAAGCGTCACTGCCCCACTAGAGCACCATGTCTCCTTATCTCCTTTAGGCTCTTCGCTATTTCTTTTCTATTTGGAAATGGTGTAATATATGGTAACCAGCTGTTAATTCTTCCCTTGGGACCTTTTCAGGCGATTGCATGGAATATCTTTATGTGCTAAAATACAAAAACATTAAACATTTACCTGTGAAGTGCAAACACAGATGTGCACTTTGTAGCATCAGTGCTAAACTGCACCAAACAACTACAATGTGCCTAACATGCATTGTGTGTATGCAAACTAGAGATATAAGCTGCTTATTGTTATTGCATTATGCCAACCCCCACCCACAACCATTCGGGAGTTAAAAAAAACTGCTCTGGTGAAGAGTAAGAGGGTCTTCCACAAGCACTCCTTAATACTATTGTTAACAGTGTGCTGCTTATCTGCCGGAGGTGACAACACACCATACTAGAGGCGACCACATACATACTAGCCTCACTTTCATTTCTATTTTACATCCTGAAGTTCAGTCCACATTGAACTATTGGCAATAACTCTTTCCAATGAATTGGACATTAATTTTTGCTTTGCACACATTGTCATATTATAAGTTATATCCATACCAAATTTCATAATGGTTTATCCAGTATTGCTCAATATATTTGAAAAAATGCTTTCCATCTCTTAATTTAGTCCACCAGTGTACATTAAATTAAGATAGAATTTCTTTAATGAAAATATGCTTATATATCTAATTAGCAGCAAAAACTTTTAATAATAACTAATGAAACTATAAGTATCCCAAACAACTGCATAGATACTTAGTCCATATTTTAAATTTATAATTTTCCTTATTTACGTAGAAAATGGAAAAGTTCCTTGCCTACTAATAAAGAAAATTTTCATATTCTTCAGAATTGGAAGGCTTCTCATTGTCTAAAATTCGAGTAGAAAACTAAGAATTTTGAGCTATGGGGACAAATAATAACATATTATATAATTACATTTTGTAAATTGATTTCTTCACTGTTTAACACTTTACAGGATGTTGACCATGAAAGTGGACACCAATTTTAAAATTTTCTATAAAAATATTGTTGCCTTTAAAATACAAAAAAATTGCTGGAAAAAAAAGCATTTAGTTTCCCTTTAGAAAAATAGTTTGCATTATCAGCAATAATTTCTTTTATGGTATTAATTTTATTTTAGAAATGCCCTAATTTTTTGTCTCAAATTAGGGAAATTAATTGACTTTTTAAGAAATGAAATTTTATCAAAATCAATCATTCATTTTTCTACATTACCTACAAGGTTTTAAATAATAATTTTGTTTAATCTTCAAATAAATGTAAGAATGATTCAAATCGGCTAATTCAAAGGTATCCTCATTTGAAAACACCACTCACGGGTGTCCTCATTTGAGGACACAATCTGTTTGTACTGCCCCTCTCTATGTGTGAAAAAAGTAATTTGATATTTTGCAGAGAAGGAAGTGATGTTGATTCTGCTTTGGGGGGAGGTGAGAATTTGGTTTATTTATCTTTGGATTCTGGAACAAAAAATTCTTTTTTGAAGCTAAGAAACATTTCATAATTAAGATTTTTTTAAATATATTGTTACTTATATTTTCACCCTCATGCTCTTTATTTTTTGCTGTACTTTTCTGTAAATATTTGGTTTTATATAAAAACCATATCTGTTTCTTAAACTTAAAAAATATATATTATTGCATTTATTTAGCATCTAAAATTATACTGTGAAAGATGTAAAAAAAAAAAAAAAATGTTCAGCCTACTCCCAGCAAAAGTTCCCCTCAAAAATATTCTCTGTTCTGTATCCAATAAATGTGAACAAAGATACGAACAATGTGCTAAACAACTTCCCATTGTGTTTTACACTAAAACACTCTCCTAGATGCCTTGAGAAATTAAATGCCAAATAAAAAATTATTTTTAATTTTGTATATAATTTGACATTTTCAACTTATCTATTAATAAAACCAACAAATAATAAAATTTAAAAGAAAATATTTTTTAGCACTTTATTTAACTTATATTTCGTCTTAGTTGAATTCAAGTAGAATTTGTATTAAATTGTTATAGTTCTTATTTTTAATAGAATAAGATTTAGTTTAGATTTTTTTGCAGAAAATATATATTTTGTGTATTTAATATTTTTAATGTTTCAAATTGCCTAGACCATGAATAAGTGTCTATAGACCTAAAATATCATAATTACCTCTGTTGTCATGTGGAATTTAGGCATATATTTCAGGAGATTTTCTTACACAGTAATTGCTTTAGAGGGGTGGTGTCCTCATTGGAGAACATCAAACCTTGTAAAAAGAAGTAAGCTAAACAAATTTTTCCTCGCAGAATCTCTGTGCACACAATCTATTAATCTTGTTGATTGTTTTTTTCCCTCTGATATATTTCAAAGAAATTGACAGATCTTTTTCTTCCCCTGATATATTTCAAAGAAATTGACTGATCTTTATTTTCCTTGATATATGTCAAAGAAATTGACGAATCTTCACCAAAAAGGTTTTAAATAGTGTAGCTGTAAGCATTGAGACTTGTAATCTTTTTTATTAAAGATATTACATTAAATACATAGTTAATTTAATGGAATAACATATGCCAACTATCTTTTGATATTATACATGGAAGCAGGTATGGTATTAAGTTATGTTAGAAGCAAGTAGTTTTCTTTGATATACAATTAAACCTTTAAAATAAATCTTTAAATAAAGATTTCTTATATATAAAATTCTCTAAGCAGCAATACATATTTTTGTCATACTGGTGTTAAAAAAGATGCTGAGTCAATTTTTTAAGGTAGCACAGGGATGCCCAACCTATGGCCCGTTTAGCCTTTGAAGTTGGCCTGTGAAGGTTGTTAATAAAATAAGGCTGATTTAAAATGAAATGAGAGTTTTTCAAATAAACAGTGAAAAGAATCTGATATGAAAACAATTCTTCATCAGAATAAATAATTTACAGTTGTTCATGAAGTTTTTTTACTTTTTATTACACAGCTTTTCAGTTTTTTCTCTTTATTGCTACCCGCGAGTACTAGTTTTTGTATAGGAGAAGCTCACAGGAC
Source organism: Argiope argentata (assembly GCA_026289955.1). NCBI lineage: Eukaryota > Metazoa > Arthropoda > Arachnida > Araneae > Araneidae > Argiope > Argiope argentata. Next base: position 1,248,816 of record JAOUZG010030349.1, on the reverse strand, counting down.
GTGATTGCGACAATTATTCTGAAAAACAACACCACGCGGTTTTGTCAGACAATCAATTATTTTGTAATTGCAGCCACAGAACAGGTCAGATATTCTCTTTTGATTTCACATTTTCAGTTCAGTATCATTTATTTTATTAAGGCGTAAAGAAATATTTTAGTAAAATCAGAGACAACAGGAAAGGGGATTTTCAAAATCAGAAGTATCAAGATTCATGGAATTATATTGTTTTGTCTAGTACAATGATATTATCACATGCTTAATATGTACTTGCAAGATTGCAGTGGCAAAAGAGTGTAACATAATGTGGAATTATGAGACAGAGCATTTTGCATCTATGAAAGGATATGAACGATCACAAATAATCGAACAATTCTAAAATTCTAAGTCAAGCAAATTTTTTTCAAAAACAAGCATCTATCTGAATTGGATTCATAAGTGGAATTGACCTTAAATGTCGCTGAAATTATTGCTAAAAAAGGTCGACCGCCCACAGATGGGGATTTTGTTTATAAGTGTTTGTTAATTGCATTAGAAAGACTTTGTCCTGAAGTAAAAAAGAAATTTGAAAATAAAAGCTTAAATAGAATGGCTATTCAAAGAAGAATTCAACAGTTGAATGAAGACATTGAAAATTAAGTAAAATCTACTGTATCAAACTTTGTATCTTTAGCTGTTGATGAATCGACAGATTGGACATATGGGGCCCAATTACTTGTTTAGTTTGTGGTAATGTTAAAACTTTTTAGGTCACGGAAGATGTTAAGTTGAAAAATGTTACGACTTGGAATATTTCCCTGGAGGGGCAAATAACTGGAAGTGAATTCTTTTCGGTTTAAAACATTTGTGCAGTGCAGCTTCCTTAAACATGAACAATTGTGTTAGCATTTTGATAGATAGAGCAAAATCAATGACTGGTACGAAAATTAGAATAGTTATGCTGTTAAAAGAACACCTTACCCAGTGTGGTGTAGAACTGTTGCAGTTCCATTGCATTATTCATCAAGAGAAGTTATGTGGTAAAGAATTAGGATTTTCAAACCTAATGCAGTGTGTACCTGAAGCAATTAACTTTATTTGTAGTGATGTCCTCAAACATAGGGAATTCAAAGAATTTTTAAAGGAAATTAATGATCTGCCTTCTGATATTCTTTAATAGACAGAAGTTAGACGGCTCAGCTGAAGAGTTGCCCTTAAGTGCTTTATTGTACTATTTAATGAAATTGTTACATTTCTAAGTGACCATGATAGAAATACCAGACGGTTAAAAGAAGCAAGTTTCCAATGTGATCTGGCTTTCCTCACCAACATAATATACCATTTGAATGACTTAAACACAAAATAACCAGAAAAAAATCAATTTATTTTTCGATTAATAAATAATGTAAAGGCATTTAAACAAAAGTTATGTTTGTTTTTCAAATTCAACTGAAAACTAAAAATTTTACATTAGTAGGAAAATACTGTTGAAAAATGCATGAACATTTTCGACACTTGAAAATGCAGTATGAGGATCAAATTCAAGTCTTACGTAATGCTTTGTTGATCAGTTTTCAGATTTTGAAAAGTCAAAGAAAAATTGATGTATTTTCTTCTCCATTTTCTGTTGGTGTAAATTTATTGGGTAAGAGTATTTTCTGTTGGTGTAAATTTAGTGGGTAAGAGTATACAGTTAGCCTCAATTGATTTACAGAATTCTTTTTTTTAAAATCAATTTAAAAAAACAATATTAGAGTTTTTATAAAGACTGACCTTAGAAATTTTCGTACTTAAAGCAAAATGAAGCTGTATGTGCAATTTTTTTTGGCAGCACTTACATTTGTGAGCATACTTTCTCACTATTGAATTTAAATAAATAAGAAATAGAATATTAGATAATAACCTGTCTTCTATCCTACATATTGCCCCAAACAATCTTAATCTCAACATAAAATAAATTAACTTCAAATATTCAGTCCCAGATATCTTATTAATTATTACTATTTTTGATTACTAATTTTTTTCTCAAAATTTAAATTGTGTTCTTTATATAATCACCAAAATTTTTCTTCTGTTATCCTATTTCAAGTTTGCCACTTTTTTAGGTCTTTTATTTTGGCGGTAAAATATTTTAATTATATCTATAATGGTTGTGTTTTATTCATTCAGAAAAGGGATCCATGATATATAAACTAATAATTATATGACTTGCTGTCCCCCCTAATATGCTGCAGTATGAATCATCCATGTTTATATCCTGCAAATCTGTTGTAGTATGAACCATTAAAAAAATTTCTATTGTATTCTATTCAGTATATAAATGTATCGCTGTATGCACTTTAAATAAAAAGTAATTCATTGTTTTTTTAAAAAACCTTTTACAGGACAGAAGGTATACTTTTGTTGCATGCTGTTGTTCATAGTCATCCACCTTTGTATATTGATAACTGGCATCGGATCGTGGAGGGCTCATTAAAGGTATATATAACTTAAAATTGATTAATTAATGAAGGCCATTTTGATGTAATTAAGCAGTTGCTCTGATTAGACTATTATTCATATATTATCTTTTATATAAATCAAGTAAAAATTAGTTACAATGGTGAAGTTGAAAAATTAATAAATAAAATCAAAATTTTGTGGGAAAATAAGTGGAACTTTTTTTATTTTGTCAAATTTGTACAATATTGACACATAAATTCAACTTGAAAGGGATTTTCTTTACTTTCTTTATGGCTAAAATATTGTTATAATTCTGCTATACATTTTTATTTATTTTATTAAACACAAATATTGGCAGATCATCTCCATCTAATGTTTTAACCTTTTAATGCAATGATTGTAACTGTTGTAATATTTTTTAAAAAAGAATATTAATATTCAGTTTAAAATGTATTGATTTTGAATCAGAAGTTTTTTTTGATAATATACAAAATTTTGATTCCTATTTTTATGGCTCTAAATACGTAGATCTCCCATTGGCTTTTCATCTGAAAAAAGAAATTAAAAAAAAAAGATATCTAGAATATTTACTTAATATTTATCATTATATTACAAGATGTATTATATTTATTATGCCGAGTAAATTTATTTTAATGGATTTATTTGTATACTAGGTTAGATAGAGGCTAGTATATTAGGTTCCTTCATGAATTGAAAGCTTAAAAATTATTTTATTTGAATTTTAAAAGCTATATTTATGCCTCATTTTTAAGTGAGTGTTACATTTCCTGAAGATGGTGTTTTCATGAAATTCTTTATATATATATATATATATATATATATATATATCTATATATATATATATATATATAGATCTAATTATTAATATTCTCGTGTCACAGTTTTCGTTGCCATACTCCTCCGAAACGGCTTGACCGATTGTGATGAAATTTTTTGTGCTTATCTGGTATCTATGAGAATCGGCCAACATCTATTTTTTATCCCGAAATATCAATTAGATCAGGAGAAATTAATTAAAACCCCTTAATTTCTGTGAAATTAAAACCTGTAAAGTTACTTTCCGAGTGAAACCCGACCTTCCGGAGAAGCGATCGCTCATGAGTACCTTTTCGTCCAGTAAAACCGCGTTTTTAAAATTGCCATCGTTACGCGTCCGTTCAACTTATACTCAATATCGCTGTGGAATCGGATGGACTTTTTATCGTAGACCACGGAGATATAATTTATTTTACGAAATGTCGACGCAAAAATTAAATATCGATTTTTTTTAAAAAGGTCCATTTTGGCGGGTCTATTTCTTGAACGGCCCTGTAAAATAGACGCTTAGCTGGAAAAATACAGAAAATATGTTTCCTGAAAGGCAATACGATATAGTATTCTGCAATATAATTTAAAAAATCGAATTTTTAAAACTGAATTTTTGACGAATTTTTTAACGAAGAGGCAAAATTTCGCTTTAATATTGAATTACGCCGAAACTTTTCAAGATAACTCAATCAAATTTTTTTTTACATAAAATTCGATAAACTTTTCAAAATCGTGTGAAAGATTGAAAAAATCTGATAGAAAATTGCGCATTTAAAAATTATTTTGTCGTTTATTGGGTTTCCCTCTTCAACATTACAAATCTAATCCATTGATAAATAAAAATGAGACTAAATTTTTTTTTGTATAATTTGGCATTGCTTTGGCACACCCTGATCAATTTTGAAAACAATCCTGCAAAAATTACGCGTCTTATGAATTCATTCCAGTTTTTCCACCTCGCATACTTCACCTGAAAGTTGGGACACCAGTAATGCAACTACGAAACCTTCCTCCACCTAAATTATGCTATGACACCAGACTACGAATGACTAGACT
>JAOUZG010030349.1:1226866-1244111 GCA_026289955.1 Argiope argentata | reverse complement strand
AAAATGTGATTTTAATGAAATTTTTAAGGTACTTCTAAACATATTTTAAAATACATGTCACTTTAATAATTTGTATACAGTTTTGTTGTGTAATAATGTCAATATTTTTTTTGTATGCCTATTTCTAATGTTAATATGAAGAATACAGTTTAAAAAATCAAAGTAATGATAGACTATTCACCATTAAACTTTAACATGCTAAGATGTTTTTGGACTAGAAATTTTAATCAAATTTGATTTTTAGCAAATCATCTTAACCCTCTATGGACCTGTATAACTTTCATGTCACATTTTAATTTATTAACATCTTACAAAATAATTATAGGTTTTTTTCATGAGATGGTACATAAATCTTAACTCTATGATGTTGCAAACACAACCAATACCAGTATTTGTGACCAATGCTAAGCTTATCTACCCGAAATAATAAAATAATTGCTATTCAAATGGTTGGTAGTAAGACTTCGAGAAACCATTTGGTCCAATTGTAATCATTTGTGCTTTTGTCAGGGATTACCAAATTATGTTTATGAATGCATGTACATTTGTGCCTTACACCAAATGCAAATTGTTTTATGGGCTATCATATACACAGAAGTGCAAATTTTATAGGCCGATGTTACTTGAAAGTCGCATAATGATTATAACGTTCCACAATTTTTCCAATATTTTCATTCCTACAATTTTTTTAGAGTTAAAAGAAAAAGAAAAAAATTGGCCCATAGAGGGTTAGTAAAATATTTTAGTTTCTTGAGAGTTGAAACAAATATATAAAGTCATTATAATTGGTATTGGCTATCTGAAAATATTATGTTAACTTAGAATTTTTCTTTGAGAGAAATTGAAATTTTTCTAATGAATTAATTGTTGTCATTTCATAACATTTTTGTATTGTTATTATTATAGTGTCCTGATACTGTTATTGCAAGAGAGATACCTTTGAATATTCTGAACAGAATGATTATAAATTTTGGCAGTGTTACAGATTATACTGAAGCCTTTTCTAAACTCATGAATGAAGTTTTATCACTCCTTTCAGTGTCTGATGGTGATCAGGTAATATTCTTATTGATTTGAAGTCTTATGTTTAAAAATAATGTTCAGTTTCAAAAATGGTGTTTCAGTTGATACCTTTTGATATTTTTGTTGCTTATTGTTGAAGTAGATTGCACATGAAACCCATTGTGCCTTTTAATAAATTATTTAATAAATTTTATTATTTTAAAATAATAAAATTTATATCTACATAAATATTTAGAATTAGTATTGTATATAATTTGTATTATCCTTTTGTTTTTAGCTCTCTGAACTTAAATATTTCAGTTTTGCTAAATATTTTTTAGAGATGCATTAGAGAGATGTTATTACATCAGTAAAGAATGAGTTAAAAATGCTAAAGTATTCTTAATGATATCAAGATTGTAAAGAATTGTGAATTTTTTATTCACATATTTTTACTTAGTCTTACCTTTACAAAAAATGTTATGCATTTAATATTTGCTTTCTTAAGCAATTCTGAAATTTTTTTAAAGTAAATATTTCTTCATTCTCATTTCCTTCAAATATTCCTCCTTCAAATATGCTTTAATTCCTCTGAAGGTTATAGTATAAGTTAATTTTTATTAATAAGAGTCTTTTTAGATTATTCATCTCAGTTTTAAAGAATTTAGTTATAAATATATATTTTTAATTGTATAGGTATTTTATTATCACTAAATGTCATACAGTATTATACCATTTATCTAAAACTTCGGAAATTGGTCTTTTCTAATTGTAGATCTATGCTCCTTTACAAATATCTTTCTGTTGTGCACAAAATTAAGGTTTTTATTTTTAAGTGAAATTTACTAACATTAAATTTATTATGCATTTGTAAATTGCACGGCTTAAAATATTAATGTTTCAAAATCATGTTGCACTGTGTTAGTTCCCATTAGAAAAAATTTCATATTTAAATCTACAAATTGAATTACTAGTGGAACATTTCTGTAACTGTTTTTATATTTCTACAACTTCATCCCATAAATGAAAAAGATTCCTTGCTTTCTTTTAAATAAAAATTGAAGTATTTCACGTTGAAAATGCGTTTATTGAGACTATTATGAATTTAAATTATTAACTTAACACTACTTGTATTAATTATAACATTTACGTAATATTAAAAATTAGGTTATGAATATGTTGTGTAACGAGACAAAAACTGTTCATTTTAAAATATAACTTAAAATTCAGTGCATCTATGAAATTCAAAATTCTTATGTTTCTGTTAGGTTTGATTACTATATTTTAAGAGATATTAATGTAGGAAATTTCTTAAATTTATCTTCCATTATCAATATCCCTCCTTAATTTTTATAAAACAAATGAATTTTTATGAAAGCTATAGAATGTTTTTTGGTATTTCAAATAGTATTACTGTTCAAATATTATATTGTTAATTGGTAAGTATATAAGCAATCTCTGTTCCTCATCTTTCTTCAAATGCATTTTAATTGTGAATTGCATCTAGATGTCCTAATTTGTTAATTTCTTAAAAAATATTTAATTTAAATCAAAGTGGTTTCATTGTAAGCAGAATTATTAAATACATATATTTACTTTATAAATGAACTATTTACTTTATAAAATAAGTATTTACAAAAAGAATTAAAAAAACAAACAGAATATTGAGTATAAGGTAAGGAAAAATAAGACACTCAAATCTAATTTTTCAAATAAAGAAAAAGAACATGTAATCTAAAGAAACAAACAATATCGCATTGCACATGTTGAAAATCTTGCTATCAACCCTTTTCAATTATAATGAGTTAAACCTTCAGATTTATGAAGGGGATAATCTTAATTTATTAAAAATATGAAATATCTGTCTTAAATTATTATTATTACTTTTTTCCTTCCTCTAACTGTGTATCTGAAATATGGAAAATTCATGTAACTGTAACATGTAAATAGATGCTCTTAAAATGTACAATATCACTTTAACTGTAATATAAACTCCTGTACCATAATAGAGACAATCTTTTTTTTTTTTAAATATCTAAGATGTCTTTTCAATTGAATTTTGACTTCATTAGCTATTCAATTTTAAAAATGATAGATCATTCAAAAAGTCACATGACTTTAAATCACCTTATCTCATTACATTTAAAATCCGTACTTCAAGAGGAATTAAGCTAATATAAATTTTTTTTCCTTCCTTTTAATTTGTTAAATTTTTTTTGTAGATTTCATAGTACAGCCCCTCCCCCTCCAGTGTTATATAAATTGCAAAAATTATTTTTCTGTTGTATTTACTTTTGTTACAGACATAACAAGTAATTTTTTTGTCATCTAAGTTCTTAAATATCGTATCTTGGTAGCATGTTTGTATGTACAATTTTATCAATTATAATGTTAAAACATTAACTTGTATATATTATACGCATATGAATGCTTATATATTGATCTTGACTGTAATCTTCTAATTAATAGAGAAATGACAATAATCCTTGTGGATCAGAAAATCCTATAATTAAGTGTTCTAACTGTAACCGTTTGTGAGTTATGGTAGATAAAATGAATATACAAGTCAGGGTAAAAATACATCTATGAATATTTTTCTGTTTACTAAAAATAATATATTTTGACTGGGCAAAGAAAATAATGAGAATATCTGGATTTAAAGTCAAGCCAAGGCATTGAAATGGTTAAAATGAAAATCGAATTTATTACTGAAATAATTATTTCTTAATATTGTAAGCAATCCTAAACAGCAATATCTTGAATTTACCGAATTCTTGCTCATTTAATCAGTTTTTGAATGAACCAGGAATAAATAGGTGTTTATTCGTGTATTCTTTTTGTTTCTGAGTATTAGGAAAATTCAGATCAAGGAATTGCTTAAGCATTGTTCAAATGATTCCTTTTAATTCTGCATATTTTTAAAACTTCCTACATTCCAATATATATTTCTCATTATCTCAAAGTAATATAAAAATATATTAACATATTTTGTATACAGTTTGATATATTTGCTTCTATATGCTGAGATTTATTATTTTTTGAGAAATGAATAGTATTAGTGCATTTTCATATTTATTTGGCCTTTCAATTGTTCTTTCAGATGCATTTTTTAATAATTCTTGTCATGTAGATTTACTCTGTTATACTTTAAATATTGTGTATTCATTCTTAGTTTAATTAGTTTTTGTGGTTTATTTACAGCTGCTAGTCTTTCTCTATTTATATTTAAAATTTACAGTATTTTTAAACTGAATCTAAATATCTTCTCTCTTACAGTTCATCTATATTTAACATGGTTACATTATATGGTTTGGAATAGCTATATTTTTCTGGTGCATAGTATGATTGCATTACATAAGTTAACACAACTGCATTTTTTGGTGTATGGGTATTATTGTTGAGTTTTTTCCTTTCTTTGAATTCCAAGTTTTCTACATTTATTTTTGTAAGAAAGATAAGAATACTATTTTTTGCATATTACAATTGTATTATGCATGAAGAAAGAAATTAAAATCATTCTAAGTATTTTAGGTACTACTGAAAAGACCAGGTAAATTTTTATAAAATCTGAAATAATAAATAGTCAGGAAAAGTCAAACAGCAGATGGCTGGCCACTCATGTTGTCATTGTTTCAGCATTTGTTGTGCTGCGTTTAATTAAAATATCCCAATGCAAGTAATGTCATCTTTTTAAGAATTTCTCTGCTATTCTCTTTCATGATATGTACTGATTTTGCTGATAGGTTAACAGCAACCAATTCAGAAATGCCCCTCACCCAAACTATTCATATATTTGATTTATCCCCCATAACTTACAAGCAGTTACGGCTAAGCCAAGGTTACTATGATTTTTGATGAACCAAGTTAGTTCTTCCATTATCCTTTTTTTTTTGCTTGATAAGACTAAATTTAACATTGTTTGACATAAATTATATAATATTTAACAATATATATATATATATATTCATATATATTTAGCTATTTATGAATGTTATAAATTATTGCTTGATAAAACTAATTGAGTTTTGATGTTTTTTAAAAATAATTCAAGTACTTTAATGGTTTAATTTATACCAAATTATAAACCAGATTCAATTTTTCTCAATTAAAAATGTCATTCCTTGATTAATTAGTTCTCATTTTATCTAATTTTTTATAAGTGTAATCAGATTAGTTCCATTTAAATAATTATTGCTACTCAACTTTCTTTTCTTGAATCAAGTTATACTGTTCATATTATAATCAAAATTTATTTAGTTGCTTGAATTTCACAATCAGACCAGTAATTTAAAAAGGAATTTACTTCAAAATTGTCTGAATTTTTGCATTGATCCTGCACAATACATCTTTTTCTGAAAGGATATTGTAAACTGAGCAGAGTTAATGATTTAACTCGGCTGTAAAACTTTTGTTTCCTTGGAATATCAATGTTTTTTGTGATCTAACTGAAAACAAGAAAAAGTAATAAAATATTGGTAGTTCTCATGGTAGCTAGAAGATTTTTTTGTATTTTTTAATGATTGTGTCTCATTTATTTGTAGAGCTATGAGTTCATTTTTGTGAATGCAAAAATCTGTCCTTGTATCATTTTTAAACTGCTTGTAACAGATAATTTATATTTCTTAGAACATAATTTTTTATTTTCAGAATTTCAAGCTCTCCTGTCAGAGTCTGTGTCTCTACATGACATATTTGCCAGAAATAGCTGGAAGCCGTATAGTAAGATATTGTTCATTTTCAAAACTTTTTTTATTCACACTAATCTAGCAACAGAAATAAAAAAATAAATAAAAAATAAAGGTCTAGTGTGGTATTTATATGATTGAACCGACCAACAACTCAATAGCAAATAATACTGTTTTATTCATCCTAAACACGCAGTTGAGTCATATACGAGATTATTGCCTCAGTAAACGGCTCAGAATACTTAGGAAGTGTTTCCTTAGTACCAGGAAACTGGGAGTTTTAAAATCTTTTATTGAACAAGGAAAATACAGTAAATTTTAGAACAATCTTTAAAACCTAGAAATCTTAAATTTCTTGCTTCCCCCACCCTTCTAAAAAAGTGCTGATTTCAAAGCATTTCAAGAATAAAGAAAGTGTTGCCATTTCTCGAAACACAAAACACCATTTGCTATTGTTAAAATGTAGAATGAAACTTATCCATTTTTCTGTTTTTCTTTTCAAAAATCATCTCTATATATCCATTATTAAGGGGTGAGGAGATACTGATATTGAAATAGTGACTTCAGATTCTTTAATTACTGGTGAAGCTAGTGGGGAAAAAAGAACTTTTTAGCTGAGTGTTTTATATTTAAAAAGAATTATATTAAAATCAAAAGTCTGAATGCATGTCCATAAATGTTGCAGTTTTAAAATCTGTTATCTTGTTTAAATTTTCATTTATTTAAAATCAATTTGATATAATGAGGACTGTTGGTATTTGATTTTCTTTAACTTTTATTTCCCAGAGGAAAAAAATTTCACTCCATACCCATCATGTTTAATGATCCAATTTGAATGGCTTGTATCTTAAAAGTGAAAATGCTGTTTTATGTTTTATTTCAACTGAGCCCTTAATTTTGCAAGACTTTATATTTGAAAATATGAGGTTCATGTTCTATATCTTTTTTCCCTTAGCATGTGAATTATGTTTTTTAAATTCTGAGCAATTATTAATTTTTTCTATCTATTTGTGAATGGAAACATTCATATAAAGTATCATTACTTCAAGTAATGTTGAGTTGTTATTTACCTCTCTTTACTTTTTCTACTGATAAGAACTAGAGTTTAAATTTTAATTTGCATATGAGTGCTGTTTATTTTATACAGTGCACAAACACACAACATTTTTATTTTGAAAATTGTGTGGTAAATGATAGACTTGGTGGCTCTTGTTAGTTTGTTATGATCAGAAATGTACCAAGTTTTATCAAATAACCCCTGCCATATTTTGGATTATCCTGCTTAGATATATAGATGCTACGACTTCTACATGTAAAATATGATTTTGAAATTTTTAAAAATATCTTTTATTCTTGATCAGTTCAAAGAAATAAATAATTTTTTTAGTTTTTATCAGGATTTTTATCGTCAAAATGACAGTAAAAGTTGTATTTCAAACAGAATAGGAAGGTATAAAGTATTCAAAATTGAGAGTGAGAAAATATTTTTGTCTTATATAACTTTTTAAAAGGAATCGGTTGACTCAACAAATGATTCTGAGATTTAGCTGCTTGATTTTAAATTTAAAATTAAATTGTAGAGCTATTAAAAATCTTTAAAAACAGCTCATTTGTAATTATACATAATTTGTGTGATGTACCCAAATTATATTAGTGTTTTGACTTAAGATTTTTTAGTAATTTGTATATTATGAAAAAATTATAATTACCAAAAGATTGAAGCAGAAACCAGGGCAAATTTTATGTAAATGTTTTAAATTAATAGTGTTATTTTTCTTTAAAAATTTTTAGAGTATCATGGTATAGTTTTTGATTTTCAGACTTTAAATAGAATAAAAAGTAGAGTTTTAACAACTTTTCCAATCTGTCATGTGTCTTTTATAAAACAGTCTATTAATTTCCATTATTTGTTCTTTCCTCTTTATGTTATAACATCCTCCTTAATTAAAAATATTTTTAGTATGTCTCATTGTTTTTTAAAATTTGAAATGCATTTATATACTTGTAATTTTTTCCAAGTAACTTAAAACTTGATTGTAATTCCTAGAATGATATCGAAGAACTCCTTGTGAAAGAATTGAACAATCCTTATGGAGAAATTATTGAGGTATTTATTTTTGCAAATTATATTTAATGCTTTTTCTTGAATTGAATATTATAAATCATGTATTCAAAATAATATGTGTGAATATACTATAAAAAATACAGTTTTTATCCTGAATTAAATTTGAATAACTTTTGATGCCTTGTCCAAAATTTATTTATAATGTTGGTTATAATTTAATGCTTCTATCTACTGTAAAGTAGTTTTTATATTTGTTTAAATTTTAAAAGGAATCTAAAATTTAGACTTTATTTTTATACTTTTATCTGCTGTAAAGTAGTTTTTATGCTAATTAAAATTTTTAAATGAAATTATAAAAAAAAGTTTTACTGTACAATTCAATAATATAATTTTTCAACTAATTTTAACTATTGACACTAATTTAATATTTATAAAAAATATATAATATATAAATATTATAAAAAATAGATATATCTATAGCTCATTCATGTAATGAAAATCAAAAATGTTCATATTTTGGTTTGTTTGATATGTTTTGTCTTCTGTATTATTTGTCATTCAAAATGATTTTTTTTTTCATGATTGTAGCAGAGAATATATTAAATTTCCATGTTTTGACCTATCATTTAAAAATTTATTGTTATTTTGCTTTAGCTATTTTATTATTAATTATATTTTGGCAATATTTTTGTCCTACAGGTTATAAAAAGGTATTTTTTAAAAAGATGCTTGCTTTTTTACTTTACTTTTTTGATATATTCATTGCATTAATATATATATATTTATTTCTCAATTTAATTAAATCAAGAAAGTTTCATTTCATTTGATAAATTTTATTTAGTGATAATTTCTGGTACCAAATACAAATTGATGATTTATGTATTATGTTGCAATTATTCTAATTCACACTTCTTTATCCCTTGATAAAATTTATTATTTAGAAATTTTACAAGGTTTTTAAATATTTCATTCTGGTTTTTCAAAAACATTAACCATAAAATATTTTAATACAAATAAATAGATAATTCATTTTCATATAACTTTAGTTTTAATTACATTCAATTTTTCAGTACAGAGATCTTCATTATCTACAGCTATTTGGAATGTTGAAAAATTACACTACAAAGCAATTAAAAAAAATATCATGTATCTGAAAGTTTAACTTATCATTGTGTCTTTCCTTAACTGTAATAAATATTACTAAATAGAAATTTATGCTATTTGAAAACATATATATATATTAATGAAACTAATTTAATTGTGGGAAGTTGTGTTGAATTTCTGCAATTCTTTAAAAATTTGTATTGATATTCTGAAATTTAAACAGTCATTGCTGTTTCATCAAATAGTGAGTCCTCTAATTTTGCGTCATTGTAGAAAGCTAAGAATTTTATTTAGTATCTTTAATTAACAAACTAGTTTTTAAAAAAAGCCAGAAGTTACAATATCACAAAATTTAGAAGTAGATAAATAAAATATTTATATTTTTAATAGCCATATATTATATATTAAGAAACTATCTGCTAGAAAAATTTATATACCCTACAAATGAAGTAATAGTGATACAATTAAAACAATGTAACTTTAATATCAAATAATTTGCCAAAATTGTTGACATTAAGTTGCATTTAACCCATTAACCATTGGTGTTGCATTGACACAACGGTAAAAATAAATGCGCAAGAAAATTTAATAACCAAACAATCTTTATATAAACTGCAATTTTTAAGATGGTCTAAAGAACGAGGAATATTTCTGTGAAACAATATTTAACATAATCAATAATTTTATTTTTAAAAACAAGCATCAAATTTGAGGTAATTTTCTTACGAAACTGTTCATCTTGGATTTTTTAAGAGTAAATAATTTGACAGGAACATAAATGTTAGATGTTATCTACTTTTAATAAAGGATTACCATAACATATCATTTGTCAGCGGTTTTCGGTTACCTATAGGGAGAAATGGAATATACGTGTTGAGCTGATGCAACACCAGCGGGAAAAGGGTACTTCAGCTCACTAGGAGACATCAATTTTGCATTTCGCTTTTCAATTGAAGGATTGTGTGTTTCTCATTCCACATGTATTGAAATGCCAAAAAGAAAATATACTATGTTAGATGAAGCTCTGAATAAACTTTATGAACTTGATTCAAAAGATGACATTGATATTGTAGTTCTTCCTCCAGAAACTGCAGAAGCTAGCAATGAAGAATAAGGAAATGATGGTGTTTTAAAAAATGATGCAGCAGGACAAATTTAAATATGCTCAAAAAAGAAATCTAATCTCTCGAAAACTGGTAGTAGTGAAAAAAAAAATTCTGGAAATGGTTTAAAATGGAACCAGAAAATTTATCTCAACCAAAAAATGAGGAAAAAGATTGATTGGAAAACATAAAATTGAAAAGAGAAGGTAAAACTTACAGAAAGGCTTTTGATCTGTTTTTTAATACTGATATATTTTCACTTCTCATAGTTCAGACAAATTTTGGGAGAGGTTACCATACAAGGGAGAGGTTATTATTATTTTCAGTACAAAAAGAAAAACAAAGTGCATTTTGTTCATTGGAACAATAACTTTGTTGTAACTTAGTTCAACATTTGGTAAGATTCAACTTGTAAACTAGATTTCTTGTTTTTCAAGTGCTGAAAAGAAAAAGCTTTGGTGTCGGAACCTTGTATTATTGATCAATATGAGAATAAAATAGGTATAGTTGATTTATATGATAATTTAGTAGCAAACTACAGAATAGGCTGCTTTCGCATTTCCTTAATATATGCTTTGAAAGTGTCAAAATTATGAACTCTCGAAAATAAAAAGTCACTCTTTGATTTTAAACGAGAGCTTTTCTTACTTCTTTTGAAAACTCCTTTTGAGAAGGGAAATTTCGATAGATGTACTCCAGCCACCGGAAGACCTATTAAATTCAACATTAATAATAAACATTTAGTGTGTAGCCACTTGATTATAAAGTCAAGCTAATAGAAGACTGCGTTGCAAACTATGTCATAGTCAGACAATATACATATGCAAAGATCATAAAGTGGCATTACATTGTGATTGTAGTAAAAGTTTTCACATGTAAATTCATACAAGTTTGTTATGTGTCAACCTATAATATCCAATAATAAATTAGTTCTTTTAGTAGCATTTGTAGTTTTCAAAAGCATAGAAAAATTAGAGCAGTGTCCAGAAATCAATTCTTAGTAAATTCTTACAAGTTCAGTTCAACTCCGTACCCTTATTCCGCTGACGTTGAGTGAACGTAGCATCCGATTTTTCAGAAGCTAAGCCAAATGTTGACATTTTTACTGTAAATTATTGCTATATACTCCCAAATTATTAAATACTAACATTTGTATAAAAATGAATTCATTCTTTTTAGTTTTGGTTGTTAATGGATTAACCTATTTATCTGAAGAAAAAAAATATAACCAATACTCCTGATAAACCAGTTGGTCTTAAGAGGTGATTGGTATTAAATGGCTGAAGTTTAGTTTAAAGCAGCTTTTACATTCCTGTTAGTAATTTATAACCAAAAAAGCAGTATTGAGAACAAACAAATCAGGATAAATAACTTCTAAACTTTTATATTGATGGAAATGCTTTGAATCTTATGTGCAATCTTTTTTTAAAATATACTTTATATATAAATACATTCCTGGATTTTATTTACAGGTTGTTGGAAGTTGTTTTGCTGCTTTACCTGGTTGCCTTTTGCGTTATCATAAAACAAAATCAATCCAATATAAGGACACATGGTGCAATTTAATTAAAAAATTCTTGAATACAATGCATTTCTTGTTAAATAACCTGCTGAATTTGTCTGAAGGTAAAATAACTATTTTATATATTTTCAATTGTGACAAAAGTAATAAATATTTGAAAATGAACATTTTTTAAGCCTTTATTTTTAATAGTTTTTAAATCAAGCATTTGATACATAATATTAGAAAGTCATTTTTTTGTTTTGTGTAAGTAGTCAAATTAAATATATTTAAAAAAATATTTGCTACATGCATTTGGGTGCATTGTATGTATACTGCTTTGATGGCTTAGTAATAATTTTGTTTCCTTCAAAGTAAAAGATTTTATTTTAACCCTTTCACAACTGACTGTGATAATTCTAGACTAATGTCTGTTTCAAACAAGAATCTAAAGTAAAAACATTTTTGTTAATAACTGAGGTTAATCTTTCTTCTTCTTTTGAAGCAGAAACCTGGAAAAGAATTTACACAGCCATTTAGGCTAGGTCAGTAGTAAAAAGCTTAATGAATTGATTACCATCTAAATTATTTTATTCATATAGCTCATGGTAAAGAAAATTTTCTTGATATGTTGTATGTGGTATTAGTCTTTATCTGCTGAAATAAAAGGAAGTTTAGTATACTTATTTAGAAACCAGAATTTAAAGCTTTACACAGATGCAGCTGATAAAATTACTCATTTATTAATATTATAAATTTTGTTGATGTGTTTTTTTGAATTTAAATAATTTATTTTTAACATATATTTGTTATTATTATTATTTTAAATTTCAATTCATGTGTTACAGAAGTAGTATTTTGAGGAGCTAAGGCATTTAAATCCTTCTATGTATTACTTGAATTCATTCCTTAAATTTCAATAATCTTATAATTAACTTTAATAACCTTGTGACGAATCTTGGTATATTCTATTATTTTTAATTTTTTGAGTTGTATTTTTTGTTAAATATTATGTATTTGGTTTATTTTATTGATTTTTTTGTTAGTATAATGGAATATTGCATTTCTAAAGAAGGAAATTATGTCATTAAAGAGAATTTATATAGTTTGCTGCATTTAATTTTTCTGTGTATTTCTAACATATTTATGCATAAATTGTAACTCATAATAAGAAGAATGAATGAAATAAGAGATTATGGCAAGTAGTAATTTACTGATCATTGGGAATGCTACTGCGAAGCTGAACTTTTTTCAAAGTGTTATTGATGATATTTTTTAAATTAGTTATTTTCATTTTAAATCTAATTATGAAGAAATGGATACTCAGTATTATAAACTCTCCCTAAAGAAATTTTTATATTGATTTTCTTGAAAACTTAGTTTGCTGGTGTTAGACCAGTAAAAGCTTGTATAACTTTGAAGGATATTTTTGACTTTACTTTATTTAAAAAATGATCTAATAATAATTTTTGCATTAAAAAAAAAGATTTCTAGCATATTGTAAATGGGAAAAGAATTTAACTTAAATAAAACTATCATTTTACTTTTTAACCATTAAAAAATTCTATTTTATATCTTAACAGGTATTTTAAATTATATTTTATCAATTTAAATTTTTTTAAAACCTAGAATGAATATTTTATTTAAATCATCAAAATATTGGTTTAAAGTGGGCACTTTTAGTAGAATGGTTTCTTGTGTCCCTGAAGAAAAAAACAGTTGGAGATGCATAAATATTTTCTTCCTTTTTAATAGTCATGTTCTAGCAAATTAGCAAACAGGTTATTTTTTTGTTAAAACTTGACTATACTAATTATAAAATATCAAATTGAATCAGCTAGTGTTGCAAGTTAACTAATTGCTTCGTTGTTTATAATGAGACTATTTGTTGTTTGTGCATTGAAAACTTTAATGGTTATATTAGTTTTCCTTTATAGTTAAAATTTTCAAACAAGCACAGCTTGTTTAAAACAATTGTTTACCAAAAGTTCCCTAAATCTAAATCAGCTTTTATTGAAACAAGGAAGTTAAAGAAACCAATTTTGAATTTTAAGCATTAGACAGACATTAACTGTATATATATTATATGTATTATTTTAGCAGGATGAAAAAATAACTGCAAGAAATTTGTGATGACTTCTATGTTTTTAATATATAACATGTCTTTTTTTTTTTTCAGATGATGTAGGTTATGTGGATGTTTCAGACTTGCCATTGTTTGTTATACCTTCTTCTGATAATATTCCGATCACACAGATTGATTCATTTAAATCTCTTTGTCAGTGTATGGCTAAAGTGATGAGGTATTTTTTAATCTTTTTCATTCATTAAATTTGTGATTTATTTTAAAATTGAAAAATTAAATAAGATTTTTTTAAATACATTTTTATTAAATATTTTAAAGGGAATACATTTTACAAAACTGGAGAATATTTACTTTTTCCCTTGCAAATACTTAGGTGTATTGATAAGGACTTAAAAAATATTACAGCTCCTCAAATCTATTTAATAATTAAGAGTAGTTCATTGATAAAGATATAGTTGATTGTTATACATAAATTTACAATATTAATTATGTTTGTATCACTTAATACATTTAAAGCAAGGAAGTTATTGTTTTATTTGTAGTGTTATTTGTTCAAGACGTAATTGAGCATGTAGAAAGATTAGAACTCATTTATTCAAATTGGGAAAATCATTATTTCAGTGTGTTTATGAACTGAACCTATAAGTGAATGATGCAAAAATTTTAAAAATAGACAAACAGTAAAATGAAATAAGAAAAAATTAGCATGACAGTTGCTTAAAAAGTAAACATTTGATTAAGCAATGTAATTTTACTGAAATTTGCAAAATTGACTTTAATTCCAATGAGTACTATTCTTATGTTACCTAAACTCACTGTGAGCTGAAAATAATCTACTGGCTAACAAAACAGCAAATGAGTTTATTTGCTTCCATATCTCTTCCAAAGTGAATCCTCTGTTCTTTCCAAGAAAGTGATATATATGCACACACAATATTATGAACTTCCCTAGTTCAGACTAGACATATTTCTACTGATTTTTACATATTTAAAATCTCATCTCATTTGATCTTTCATTCAATTTTCTTTTATTTATATTTCAATTCATCCTTGTTTAATTGCAGAAGAACTGAAAAATTGATTAACGAAATTTTATTGGTCTGGAAAATTCAGAGAAATGTTTAAAAATATCCAAAAGTCAGGGAAAAGCGCACTTTTGCATCAAACATTAATGTAATTCATAAATTTGTGCATATAAGCATACCAATCTGAAGCAACTTTTTTTTTTTTTAATTCTGGGATTTTTTGGTATTTCTAAATGATAAGAGTGATATGCTGATAAATATGACTAACAGCAACTTTAGCAATGATTCATTTTTTAAAGAAATTCAGTTAATAATTTTGATTTGAACTGCTCTTATAATAATACTGTGTTAACTGTAAAGTTGAGAAAAATTTTTTTAATTGATAGTTTGTTTTTATTGGTAAATATGAAATAATCATTGCCAGACGAAATGCGTATGACAATATTTTAGCTATTGGTAGAATGAGTAAGAAATTTAGAACTGTTAAAGCAATTGAATTTAGCTGATTAATTGACGAACGAAAAGGAAAAACTAGGCGAAAATTAGAAAAAAGAAAGCAGAATGTGTTTTAAAAAATAAAAGTTTTTTAAAAAAGGAAGTTTTAGAAGGCAATTTGCCAATGATATGAAATCTTTTTAAATAAATGCATTTAAAGATTTTTTTAAATAGCTTTTGGAGAAGTAATTTTGGACATTATTTGTAACAATGATTTTTTTTTTTATTGTAATGAAATTTAAAATGTTGTCATTGCTTTACCTTTGAATCACGTTAAACATTTTAACATGATTCATTTAATTAAAAAGAAATACTTTCTCTGTTTTAATTTAAAATTAAAAACTGAAATGTAGTTCACAAAATAAGATCATCTGCTTGTTTAATGTTTTTTTTTTCATTTAAATTTTTTTTTAGACAGTGGGATATATTATGTGCTAGCTTAAAGCAATTGTTTAACAAAAAACATATTATTTATTTTCATTTTCCACCTTCATAAATTTATTTTTATTACTTATGAAAGCATTTTCATAAGTAATATAATTTCATACTGTGAAATCAGTTTATTTCCTCTAAGTCATATAATCTTATTTTTCTGTATTTTTTTTAAAAGCTAAAGTTTTTATTTTTGTACTAAAATTATAAAGCAGGCTCTTATTAAATTTTCAAAATGTAAAATGTTTAAAAAGCCCTTTGTGAAACTAATTTTGTTATACTCTGAATTATTTCAAACTCTATCATTCTTTTCAATTAAAAAAAATATTAGCTTAAAAATTGATTAGAACGCATGATTTTGTTATCACTTTTTGGCCGTTTTGCTAATTCTGTAATGGTATCCAAACAATTTTTATTGTGAAACATTGTAGCATATGTATAATACCATTTTAAGTATGTATGATATAAAAAGGGTACTTATAAAGTGCTTAATTTTTGCAGCAATTTCACATTATGCACCTTGAATTTAGTATTTTGTTTTGTTTATTTGTACTAATAATTGAATTAAAAAATATTTATAAATTCATAAGTTTTTTAAAATTAGAATTTTGCTTTACATATAAATTCCTGATGACAACCAAAAATTACATTTTCGGAATTCTATCTGCAAATAAAGTGTACTTTGTGCTTGACAGACGAAATCTGTTATTGCTAGCCTGTATTTATGTTATTGATCTTATTGGTATTACTGTATTTGTACCTTTGTGCTTATACACTGCAGAATAAAACTTAATAAGATTAATAAAAAAATAATTTTTTTAAAAAAAAGGTTGAAAAGTAGGCTATTAATTTGCTTCAAAGAAATTCAAATAAGTTAACAAGTTCAAAAAATTAGCCTGAGTTAAAAAAAAAAAAGTGACTGAAAATTTATATACTTTGTTTTGTTTCAAATCTTATTCAAATTTTTGGGGAACAATATTTCTAAGATACATTTCTATATTAATTAATACTTTTGATATAAATGTTGAAACCCGAAAATAAAGTTGGAAATTTTTGCAAGTCCACTAGAAGTATTATGTATTTACCTCATTTTTGCTTTATGTGCATTTTATCATTAATAAGATTCTTTTACCTCTGATATTATATTTCAAGCTCTTTTTGTATAACAACTTTCAACCTTGGTATGTACATTTTATAAATCCTTATAATTTAGAGGGATGTGCTCTAGTATTTGTAATTGCATCAAAAATTTGAATTCCATGGCCCAATAGTATTTTGACAGTTTAAGTATTAAAGGAAGTCTAGATTATTCATTTCAGATTTTTTTTTTTACAATCTATCTTTATTGTATTATAATCTGATCTCTTTACAAATATTCTTGAAACACTCTGGTTATGACCCTAAATCTGTTTTTTTTTTTAAAGTTTACTTTAAAATTAAAAAAAAAACCTGAAATAAAAAGTTTTAATCATTTAAGTTGGAATAAAGCAATAAAAATTAAAAAATGAATTTGGTAATTATGATGATTAAAAAATTACATTAATTATTTTATTGATATTTCTCAGAATGTGGGGATAAAAATGGCTAGTTGAATAAAATTTAAAAGGGAAGAAATGAAAAAAGAAGTTATTTTTGGCATTTCTTTAGCTTTGAAATTGCAAAAAGAGGATAGAAAATTCTTTCTAATAGACAGTTTTACTTATATATATATATATATATATATATATATATATATATATATATATAT
>JAOUZG010030349.1:1206701-1226856 GCA_026289955.1 Argiope argentata | reverse complement strand
TATATATATATATATATATATATATATATATATATATATATATATATATATATATATATATTGAAAACAAGGTATCGTTTGATAAATTTATTGTACTTCCTAAAAAAGTTGTATAAGATCACTTGTCGTTTGTAGGTAAAGGATATCAAACTAAAAGGTACATTGAAATATAAATTATTTGTTTAGCAATTGGTCTAATCTTTTGTATATTGTCAAAGGAATTTAGATTATAGCATATAAAGTATAAATTAGTCTTACAGTATCTACAAGGTATATAATTATTTTGATTATATACCTTGTGAAAAGAGTATACCTCGTGAAAGAGTCAAGTGTGAAAATTAAAAATTCCATTGCTATGGAATGAAATTCCACTGATTTCGAAATAAAACAATATTTTCCATTCGTAAATTATTTGTTTTGTCATCTTGGTTCTTAACCTCAATATGTGAATTGTAAAATGTTAATTTCCTTTACAGAATAACAAATAAACTAATAATTTTAATAAATTATTCTTACAAAAAATGACTAAAAGGAGTTAATTCAAAGTTTTATTTATATTTTAATTTCATTGATGTCATTTTCTTTTCAGCACTGAAAATCCTACTGTCTGTCTGCCAATTACTGATGTTCTTGAGGCTTTGTTTAGAGTTCTTCAAGTTGAAAATATGACAAAGGTTTGTATTCTTTTGAATTTTAAATTTTTTATATTATGCAGTACAGATATTTACAAGAGAAATAAGGATTAATAAATTACTTTTATTCTTGTTTATCATTTCCATTAATTCATATAAATCTTTGTAAAAAAATTGTTTTTACGAAATTGACATATATATAGTGCAATAAAGAGTATTATAGATTTAGTTTCCAGAACTATTTATATCAGCTATATTTTCTTAATTCAAAGTTATTATTAATGTATTTGTGCAGTTTGTCAATAATAATATAAAAACAGTTAAATTGTGTACAAGAGCTGTCTAAAAAGTTCCTTACTTTGATATGAAAGAATAACATGAATCAACTAAACTTATGGAGCTTGTTTCAGCATACTTTTATAACTTTGACCTAACATTTTAGCCATTTTAAAGGCTTTTGGGGGGGGGGGACATATATTTTTGTGAATTAAAGTGTTTGATGTCTAACTTTCACTAGGCATTTGTTTTTGAAAAGTAATAGGTATATCAGTGAATAATCAGTTTAAAGAGAAGTTGGAATGCTATGTTTGGGTATTTTGTACCATTATTTATTGTTGTGGAAATTTGATAAGCTGAATTTAAATGTGGTTAGACCAACTTGTTTAACAATGAAGGTTCAGGACAACAAAAAACTGCAGTATTGATTGAAACATCTCTAACATTTACCAAATAATTCTTGATGATCAAAGAGTAAAGTTTGGATATATAGCAGATGCTCTGAGTTTGTCGAAAGAATGTGTTTACCGCATTTGTGTGCCTTGTTTGCTCGCTGGGAACAATCCAAGTGAACATTTGCACCAGTTTGCTGGAGGCATAAATCTGAATTTTTTTAAATGATTAATTACAGTAGATGAGACCTACTTTCAATATCACATAAACAAAAATAGTCAAAACAGAGGATCATAAGGAAAGAATCAGCTCCAGTAAAGGCTAAAATTGTTCCTCTTGCTGGGAAAATAATGGTACCAGTCTTATATTATAATCATTGAATTATTTTTATAGTTTATATTGAAAAGTGTAAATCAGATTACTGATAATTATTACTTACCAATGTGAAGGCAAAATATTGTGAAAACGTGGTTATATCTTTATCTTGACTTATAATAAAGTACAGTGTGTGTGTGTGTGTCTGTTGGCGATGTACAGGCCAGACCGTTCGACCTACTGTCTGTCCATGACAAGATCACTGGCCGACAATCGTCTATGTTTACGGCGGGCGTTATGGAAACAGGTTACTGTAGGAAGAGTCCATTTCGCTGAGGTAGGAATTCATTCAAGTTTCTTACGTTGGTGCGTTGAGCGTCTAATTGGCAGTATTTGATATATTGCCTTTAATTTTCGAAAGCAAATTCGGAAAATAATTCCCTTGGCTGAAAATAATTTGCGTACTTGGAATTTAGAAATTATAAATATTATTCCTATCAGAATAATACGGAATAGTACAGAAAGAACAGAGTAAATCAAATATAAAAACTAAATAATAATTTATATGTCTAACGACTGCACAGTAAGAAAAAAAATCAGTAGATTCCTGCATGACAAAAAAATTAATTTTCCTTTTATTTGTTTTAAATTTATGTAACTACTTAAATTTATGTAACACAAACGCGAAGTAATCTGTCTAATTCAACATAAAAAAACATAATAATCGTAATTATTTCATAATTTTTGAAAAGGTTGCTTTTATTATGTTATAAAGTAAAATATCCATGTTTAAATATGCTTAAAACCTCTCCAAATTTTTTAAAATTAATTAGTTAATTTATTTATTTTTGATATATATACTATTTTCCGAAACTCAAAATTAACAATTGCCATTTTATCGTTTTTTAGTTTTTTAAAAATCAAACTTATTTTGTAACTTTTTTCAATATGTACAAGCTTTCTACAAAACAATTAATTCCACATTTATACATAAAAGTGTTCTAAATTTGAAAATAATTCAAGTGTTCCCACAAGCGCGTGTCAGATAACTCGGAACTGAACTAAAAAAATCCCAACATAGTTTCACATTATTAAAATAAAAGTGTTGTGCAAGTTCATTTTTGTATCCTAGATGACCATTTATTCATTTCCCTGGACTTGAAAAAAGAAATTTAATTATTTGAAAGAAAACGTTTTCTCACGAATTGTCAATTCGAATAATAGAATGATAAATGAGCTTTTCTTTTCAATGTATATCAACCGTCATGAGCTTTGTAGCATTCAAGAATCCATAAATTCCTGCATTCATCTAATTTTTTCGGTGTTAAAAATTCTTCACTTCTATTGTAATATACCTTTCCATTCAAAACCCATCAATGTCTTTTAAAAGTACTTATCTGTCTCCGTTTTACGATCGCAATCAGTGCACCAGAGTCGAAGAAATGCCGTTAAATATTTTAATCTTTCTAACTCATATTAATGTGCATAAGTTTTTAGATTCTTGTAATCCTATCTAAGGAAAGCTATTAAAATAACAGGAAGGTGAGAACACAAGCCTCTCCATTTAAAGTCTCTCCATTCTTAAATCGAAAAGGCCTTTTAAAGGAACTCAAAATTCAAGAGACAAAAATTATTAAATAATGAAATGCAGTTAATATTAACCAAAGAAAATATTGGTAAAATATAAAAGAAGTAAGCTAAGCAAATATAAGGATAAGAGCAACTGCGGCTAAAGCGAGAGGACGAATGTGCAATAGTTATTTTATCGCTTCATTTTTTCGCCAAGATAAAGAATACCCCCCCCCCCCCAGACTTCCGTTCGATTCCACCCATTCGAAATGAATCCTCCCTATCGATGCCTGTTTCTATAACGCCCGCCGTAAACACAGACGACTGTCGGCCAGAGATCTTGTTATGGACAGACAGTACTGCTACCAAATTTGGTATATGTATACCTTGGGTGCCGGGAATGTGCACTTCGGAGCCCTTTTTTTGAATTTTTAATTAAAATTTTAATTAATTTAAAAATAAGCCAAATTTTGACGTTTTTTCGCTATAATTTCCAAAAAAAATTACAACACAAAATTGATTTTTCCATCAAGTTAAAGCTAAAAAAATTAGCTTTTCAATGGTACTAATGTTTTGATCTATATATTGAAACTCTATTTTCAATGAATTTTTAAACATTTAATTTAAGAGTATTTTTTTCAACAATTTATTTTGAAAAAAATAATAAAATTTTATCTTCTTGAGGATCTAAAAAAAATCAGCTTTTAATAAAATGTTGCCATCACATTTTCAAAAGTTTTGATTTAAAAAAAAAAGTTAATTACTACCACAAAGAAAACAGAGAAATACAATTTTAATCACATAATTATATGAAATGAAATAAACAGGAAATGTGATATTTTTTAAACAATAAATGCAAGAGTAAATTTTTCTTGATCGTTTGCAATATCAAAATTATTAATTCAATTAAAGAATTAAAGTAAAAGAAAATACAAGGTAAAAATATATTACAAAATTGCGACAGTTAAAACTGAAAAAGAATTTTTAGAAAAACACCAAACGATAATTTTCTGAGAGCGAGATTAATTATTTAAAAGCAAGAAATCTTAAACGAACTTTGAAAATGACGTCATTTCAAAGAAACGACGAACAAAAGGCAATTGATAATCAGTGGTAGTAAAATATTTTCGCATTCTTTTTTTTTTTTTAATTTTTAAAACAATAAGACATGTTTTGAATTATTACTTTTACTTATGTGAAGAAGATATTTTGTACAAATCAAAGAATTCGTCTTCGTGGTTGTAATTTATCTTTGCATTTTAATGAATCATGCGAAATAAAAACTCAACTACTTTCATCGAAGCTTACGTATTATTAAAGCTATACTGGTAAAAGTAGGTCAGCTATTTCAAAACGCATCTTCTTTCAAACAAGCATACGTAATAATTAACAATGCACAATTTGTAAAAGCATATAAAACTATTTTTACCCGCATATTTTGGAGACATCAAAACATTCTAACCAAAACAATATCATGTTCTCTCACGAGAAAAAATAAGTCAACTATCATTCCAAATTAAACATATAAGAATGTCATTTTTGACACGTGTCTGTATAAAAGGAAACAAATATGAAACATGAAATTTTTGGAAAATAAATGGATGGAAACGTTTTCTATGATATTTTATATCATACTATATTACTATACATATATTACTTATCATACTATACATATATTTTTCTATACATATATTACTAATCCAATTATACAGTTTTATTTAAGGCAAATATGGCTTAACATCTACAAGGCATCTTCTGTAATCGGAGCCCAACATCTAATTTCTTGATTTTTTGGGGAGAGACATAAATCTCTTAACAATTCGTCTAAGTGAAATATATAAGTAGATAGAGGGAAAAAATGCTGATGAATTAATTTTTTTCATATATTATTTGCTCTGTGAATCATATTTAACAAAATATTCTTGAGACAATAAGTCCTAAAAATAAAAAAAACTGGTTCTCCAATTAACTAAATCAATCATCAAAGCTGATCGATCTATGAATATTTCAATATAACTATTCGATAAAAACTGGCGATTTTAGATCACTTTATCAAGATATCAAAGAAGCCAATCAGAGTTACTCTAGAATAATTGGTGTAGATTATGATTATGATGATTGTTCTAAACTTGCTATATTCAGTAAATAAATCAGCCAGATTTGAAGATGGTAGAAATGTTTATTCATTTATTTAGAAGTTGAAATATTAAGAATATTTTACAAATATGAATCTATAAGACCAAAGTAATTTAAACCATAATTTTTTTATATATGTTTATAAACCTAAAAATATGTTATTATTCAGTTCATTTATATACATCTAAAAATAAAATTAAAAACTGAAGGTTTTAATTAACCTGTGAAATTTTTGCTGAATAATTCTTTGAGATCTTATAAATTATAAAAAAAATTACAATGTTTTAATTTCTGTATTGAACATAAACTTCAATGTCTGACTACTTTGTTTTCAGTTCTTAGTTTTATTTAAAGGTGTGCTTGGATTGAGTAAAAATTTCTTTATATTAAGTGCACTTCCATCATTTCTACTGAATTTTATGTGAACTGATAGAAAAACAGAGAGAGATGTGGAGTTCAAAGATAGGAATGCTTAAGACCTACATAATAGTATAAGTGAAGTACATGATTATCGAAATTTGAATCTTAAAAATATTTTGCTGAAAAAATTATTATGAGACCAAGTTATATAAAAAAAATTGATTTAACCCTTTAGTCGGCATTAATATTGGCGAACCGACTGGTCGCCAAAGGCTTCTAGTTTGCAAATAAAAAAAGAATTTCAGTAAGACTACTGAAAATCTATGGAGTATGGTTTGAATTACTTTACCAACTGCATTGCTCATCAGACTTGATGGGTCTAAAAGATGAGAGCATGACTGGAAGAAAAGTTTATGCTTACTACGAGATTTTATCAAAAAATAAAAGTAATTTTCAAACAGTCCTCATATATTTGTTTGCATCTCCTTGTATTCAGTTTTGTTGAAATAAACCAAATTCTACACAAACACTATTTGTGTGAGGAAAAGAAATTTTGTCACTTTTTCAAAGGATAAGAATTAATTCTACATTCTATTAACCAAAAATTAACTTCCATTTTTTTTCTTCCTTCCAGTGATTTTAAAGCAAATTATTGCACAAGAATTATTTTTCCACAGGGAAATTCAAAATTTTACCTTTCCAATGATACAAATAAAATTTCTGTGCAGTTTTTTTTCCCTACAATTTTTAATAAATTGTCATAATTAATTTATTGAATAGTTATACTTCTAGTTAAAATAAGCGAATTCATAGTTATGTGCAATGTACCTGCTACTACTTATTACAGTCTTTTCGCTTTTAAAAAACAAAATTAAAATGCTGATGTATTAAAAATTAATTAATCACTTTTCTGCTGTTTTATAAAGTCGTGTGGTCCAACCGATATTTTCATTTTATTTTATTGATGTTTCAGATGATAAACACATTTTTGTATAATAATATTTAATATGAAAGCCCTCTTGTTCTCTAAAAATATTGGCATGAAAATTAGAATATAATATAAATAAACTAATAATATTATAAAAATGTCAATTAAAAAATCCAGAAAGCTAATTAAGAATTTTAATTTGGAAAATCCTCTCTACCATTGGGGAAATCAGTGACATGCTCGTCATTTGAGTCAATGTGATGCGGCGATTTGAAGATAGTGGCAAGGATGGATGGAAAATGGCAGAGTTCAGCATCAGGATGGTAGCAGTCGACCTAGGGCCACAACAGTTCGGGAGGACAGAGTGATTCTCAAATCAGCTGTCACAGTGTCTTCTTCGTCTCGATTAACCATCAAACATTCAACCGAAACACCAGTATCCACCATGACCATTCACAGACAGTTGAGACAGCAAAATCTATGCTCGTGCCGATCATAGATTTCGCCTGCACGTTGCTGAGCCAGATTACAGTGGTGTATGGCTCAATCAGGGTGGAATGTTGCCAACTGGGGAAGTGTAGCCATTAGCGACTGTGTCTTCACGATCATTGAAGACCTGTTTGGAGACATCCAGGGCAGGGGGGGAGGATCCTGCTTTCACTATTGCACACCACACTGGCCCTCAATTACAGGGGTGCCATTTCCTTTGATATCTGTATCCCTTTGGTTATCATTAGAGGTACATTTGCTGCACATCGGTACATCGACAATATCCTAAGACCTGCTATGCTACTGTTCCTTTTGCAGTACCCTCGGTTGGTTTTTCATCTGGACAATGCTACATCATGTATGGCATGTGTCTCTATGAACTGCCCACAAGTCTGTCAATCGCTTTCCTGGCCTGACAAATTGCCAGATGTCTCTTCCATCAAGCGTGTCTGGGATATGATGGGAAAGCGATTGCATCTTCCATGGAATATTGGTGGCCACGTTCGATAATTGGAGCAAATTTGACAGGAAATACCGCTGGAGACCATCCGGAAGCTTTAGTGGTCTATGCCACGCTGTGGGCAGTTTGTATCCAGGCTAGAGGCGGGTCAACATCTTATTAAACCTGTTACTCTAACTCTGAAATAAATTATTCAATTGTTCTGAGATTTTAATCACTTACTATTCGGTGCATTGTCTTCATATCCACCAATTTTAGTCTCAATCAGACAACTTTTTGGGGCCTCTATTTTTTTGTTATAGAGTGTAATAAATTTTCTTGTTTTGTTTTCTTTGAATATAATAAAGTGAAAAATGTTAATATGTCTTAATTTAATAATTATAATAATTAAAAAAAAACTGAAATGTGGGAAGAATTTATGTGGAATCTATGGATTGCAACACATTAAGTGACACTTAACCTCTTGTGTCATTATGGAGTGTCTTATGATGTGTATTGAATGATTAAAGTGTAAATTTGTAATTCAAAATGCTACAGTTAATTGACTACAGCTTCAATGTATCAAGTATTTTTTATGTATATATATTGGAATAACAAAATTACGAATATGTTTTGTTTTGTAGTTTTTAGGTTAAATAAATTCATACATGTTTCAGTTTAATGCCTTATTTCAACTTCAACGATGGACTCTGTCATATGCAGAAATTCTATGCTGGTTAATTGAAAGGTGGAATAAGAAATTCAGATTGTGCGAAACTTGTTTGATTTTGTGTAATTTTCAATTATTTAAAATAATAAAATTTATTTTTAGCTATATCTTACAAATGTATATTTAAACTTAAATGGGCATTTACAGATTTATTCCAAAGGATAGAAAATATTATTTAGTTTGCTAAAAAGAAAGAAAAAAGGAAAATAGTTTTAATCTTCTCTAAAAACACACATGGGAAATATGAATACAATTACTCTTATAAATTAGTATAAACGAATTGAAATTTTAAAATATGTCAGACATTTCGAGCGAAAATGTCTGTAAAATTTTAGATCCAGGTTTTTGTGGATCATACAAAATCAATTCAGCATTTCAGTATTTTTGAAGAAAATTCAAAGGGAAGATAGTTGTTATTTTAAGAGCAATGTATAGAATATATAAAGTTAGTCCAGTTAGACGTTCCAATTTCTGTGAAGTTACATTTTCTGAATTTTCATTGAAGTATTGTTGTAAAATAACTTTTCTTGGGCCTGCTTGAAGGGATATAAATGCTAATTAGGATAAATTGATTCTGGCTAAAGTTAACATTTCTTATATTTGTAATTTTGCTCAACAATTTCCTAATGTATTATTGCAGCATATATTTATATTGGAACTTTCACATTCTTTAAATCTTTCCTTTAAGAAAATTGTAAGAAGAAAATTATATTTTTAACACCGTTCTTTCTACCCCTCCCTCCCCCGTAATCCTCATGGAATTTTAATTTTTGAAGAGTCTTGTTTTGGATGTAATTTTTCTTTTTACCATTCAATCTCATTTTTTAAAAACATACATAAAGAATTTTTCTCCTACAGCATATATCTGTAACTAAATAATTTAAATTGCAGTGGTTAAAAATTAAGCATTTTGGCATTTTATATTGAAATTATGTTGCATTTCAAGAAGCTGAGAAGCGTATTAGTAACCTGTGGCCAGCATATGATTGAAATTACTGCTGTTATTTTTATAATTTCAGTTTTTAATATCTTTTTTAGTTTTTGTACCCCTTTTATAAATTTTTTGACAAATAAAAATATTTGACCTGATTTTTCGTGTGTTTGTAAAATTACCTATAAACCAGATTTAAGTAGAAATGTTAGTGATGTTTTCATATGTATTTATATTCTTTAAGTAATTTATTTTCATAGTTTTTTCTTTATATAGAAATTAAATCCCATAGCTAATAAATATTGTTTTAAAATATGTTTTTTCATTTTAGCATAAAAATGAAGCTGTATCTGGATATTTTATATTGGGTTTTCCACACATGTTATATGGTGCATATGTTGTTTTTGAAGCTCTTATCTTAAAGTAAGTGTTCCTTCCTTTCTGTGGAAATATTTCAACATATTATTTCAAGATAGCAATTCTCAATAATGTGCTTATAGCATTTTTTATATAATAAATAAGTTACTAAGTACAGGGTAATTATAATTAAAGTATGAATAATGGAATGACTGTAAAAGAAAAACTACATGGATTATGTTATGTTTACATCATGGGTAAAATAGTTACACAATATAAATTTTTTTTTTATTTTTTGCAATAAATGGCACAGTAGATTATTAAAACATTGTTTTTGCTCTGTAAGGAAGACAGGTGGGTTGATACCAGTTTTGTTTACGAATTTTTCTAGGTTTTTTTTTTTTTTTCGTAATCATTAAATAGCTGATATATATACCAAATTATTCTTACATCCTTTGGCTAGTATAAAATAGAATTAATAACTATTTGGTTAAAAAATAAGCAAGCAATATCGAGTTGAATGAGCTAACTATCAGTGTTAACATGCCCAGATTACGTTGTACATACATGGGACAGGCTAGCATTATATTTTTGTATTTTTTCTTAATTATACTGTAGGTATTTATGTAAAAAGAAAATAAATATATTTTAATTAGGAACATTTGTTGAGAAGTTTAAATAATCAAATTTAACTTAAAATTGCACTTTTTTTTTCAGATTTAGGAACATTTTACTTTTTTTAAAGGAACATTTATTTAGGAATTTAGATGAACCTTATATAGCAAAAATGTTTTTTGTCTTTTTGTCACTACAATGTCCAAAGGTTGTGGTAAAACTTTTTTTTTTAATTAGCTAATGAAGTAACATATCTAAGAGTTATTGGAGAGAGAAATATGGAATATTCCACTCGACCCGCGGGTCGCTCTGCCACTGCACTGCCGGCAGTAGCGGCCCATAAAAAATTGCCCACTTTAAGCAAAATAACCGAAAGCATAATTTTAAATAGACTCAACACATTTTTAAACGACAACGCCATCCTGTGCCCAGAACAATTTGGTTTCAGACCAAACCTGTCCACGACCCACCAACTTGTCAGAGCAATAGAATATATAAATGACGGTTTTATCAAGCATGAAAAAATTGGAGCTGTATTCTTAGATATACAAAAAGCTTTCGACAGAGTTTGGCAGGATGGTTTAATATATAAATTAATTGATCTCAATGTTCCCCCTTACTTAATTAATATCATTATTTCTTACCTTGATAGAAGAAAATTCACGGTCAGAGTAAAGCAGGAATTCTCTGATATCAAAAATATTAATGCTGGAGTCCCACAAGGGTCAAAATTAGGACCAATACTTTTCAGTTGTTATATAAATGATATCCCAAAACAACACAACACAATGCTTTGCTTATATGCCGATGACACAGCAATACTGGCAAAAAACAAAAATCCTAATTATATGAAATTAGCTTTAAACAGGCATCTAAACGAAATATCAAAGTGGATGACAAACTGGAAAATAGAAATCAACCCGAGCAAAACAGAAGCTGTCTTTTTTCATAAGGGTAGCAGATGCAAACCAGTCCCTAATATTGAAATAAAAGGACAGAAAATAAATTGGTCTCAGGAGTGTAAATATCTTGGTGTAATTTTAGATAGTAAGTTAACTTATAAACCACATTTTCTATATCTTAAAAAGAAATTCCGAGACACAGCGCGTAAATTTTTCCCCCTTATATCTCGGAATTCCAAAATGGATAGGGATGCAAAAATGCTTATTTTTACTGCCTACTTGCGTCCAGTACTAACGTATGCATGCCCTGCATGGGGATATGCAGCAAAATCTAATTTAAAACTGATCGAAACACAATATAATTCTGTCATTAGAAGAATAGCAAATGCAAGATGGTACATGAGAAATACCGATATTAGAAAGGCCCTCAACTACCCCTCTTTCAAAGAAGTAATTAAAAAACTCGCTGAAAACTTCTTCTTAAACCTAGATAAAAATGAAAATAAAGCTATTTTAGAAATTACAAAATACATCCCGGACCTTAAAATTAAAAGACCCCGTAATATTCTAATTAATTGATCTCTCTACTGCCTTACTTATACCGGTTGATCTCATGTAAACAACAAACTCAAAATTAAATAGTTCCCCTCTGTCACGCTAGGTGACACCACATTACGGAGCCCTTTTCATGTTAACAACCAGCCTGAAATAAATCACTCTTCCCAACTGTAACGCGAGATGGCACCACTTTACGGGCCCTCCATGTAAACAAACAACCTGAAGAGCGTAGGAATACAAAACGGATCTTAAAGCGTAGCTTAGCAGCCAAACGGGTTCGAACGTGAGTCGCACCCACTCTCCCACCACTTTCACCAAATGAACTGTGACAGTCAACGTCAGTTAAGCTTTTGCAAAGCTTCAAAAAAGGATATCAAGGAGCGGAGGTAGCTCATTACGGGCGGGAACTCCGTCAACCTTTTCAAATACAAGAAATATGGAATGTATATCAGATCAGTTTGCGTTCTTAGAACGAAGCAATTTTGTTAAAACCTCCAAAATGGAATTTTCCAATTTTGGAAGGCTTTAGTCGATTGAAAATTACAATGATCTTTCAATTGATTAATTATATATGTTCAGAAATTGACATTTATAGGAAATTTTTATAGCCCATCAGAGTTCCAAAACAACAGTATTTTGGTTAGATTTATTTTAAGATTCTTAGAGTTGTGGTTGAATATTATTTTTTTTATTCTGGTCCTAATGTAACTTTAGCATTGATTTATCTTCTTTTTATGTGTTACTATTACATCATATAAGAGGAGTTTAAAAAAATTAATTAAAACTGATTAAGAATAGTCTCAGATCCCTTATAAACCCAGCAACTTCCTTTATTTTAGTCATTTGGTCAAGAGAAATTATCACTGATATAGGTTATGATTTTTGAAATGAATTTTCAAATTTTGCAAAAGAAAATATTTGAAAGAGGTAATTATTAATATAATGTTAAGATGCAGTTTGTTGGATTGGGTTATAGAGAATGAAACTTGTAAAAAAAAAGCTGAATCTTCATTCAATGATTTTATAATAACAAAGAGTCGATTGTTTAACCCATTTGCTGCCAAAACTAAAAGGGATGAATTTATTTTTATACAAATGTTAGTATTTAATTTAGGAGTATACAACAATAATTTATAGTAAAAATGTCAAAAATTGGCTTAGCTTTTTAGCAATTGAATGTTGTGTTTGTGCCTAAGTCAGTGGAATATGATTATGGAGTTGAACTGAATTTGTAAGAAGTTCTCTAAGAATTGATTTCTGGAAATATCACCAATTTTTTTATGCTTTTGAAAGCCACAATTGCTTTGAAAAGAAACTAATTTCATTATTGGATTTTATAGATTGGCATGTAACAAACTTATATGAATTTACATGTGAAAACTTTCATTGCAATTACAATGCAATACAACTTTACAATCTTAGCATCTTTAAACTGTCTGACTGTGACATTGCTTGGAACACAGTCTTCAATTCTCGTCTAACTTTATAATTAAGTGGCTATACGTTAAATGCTTATTATTAATGTTGAATTTACTAGGTCATCTGGTGGCTGAAGTACATCTACCTTATTCTCCATTCTCAAAAGGAGTTGTCTAAAGGAATAATGCAATATCACATCTAAAATCCAAGAGTGACTTTTTTAAAAATTTGTTAGTTGGTAGTTCTGACAATTTCCTCTTATTAGGAAGCTTTATTAAGGAAGATCAATGGTAATTGTAAATATAATGGTAATTGTAAGGAATGGTATCTCATAAGCAATAGTATTC
The DNA here is from genome assembly GCA_026289955.1 of Argiope argentata. Lineage (NCBI taxonomy): Eukaryota > Metazoa > Arthropoda > Arachnida > Araneae > Araneidae > Argiope > Argiope argentata. The sequence continues at coordinate 1,213,460 of JAOUZG010030349.1, read as the reverse complement.
CAATAAATCTTCTTGTTTATGCTTCACTTGACACAAAATTTTGCTGTTTTTTTTTTTTTTTTTTTTGCAAAGAATTTAAATTTGTCTGATCTACAAGATGTGAAAATATATCAGTGCCAAAAAGTAGATTTAAAAAAAATCTCTTCATGTTTTTCCTTCTGTTTTCATTTTTATTCTTTCCAATTTTTTGACCAACTACTACTGGTTTTCAAGAGATAATATTTTTTAGTGCATTTTGATTTGTCCTGCTGTATTATTTGGTAAAACATTTTCTCAGAAATGCAAATATTATAATTTATTTCTTCACTGCTAGCTTCTGCAGTGTCTGATGAAAGAACCACAATATTGATGTCATTTCTTCGGGATGAAATTCATAAAATTTATTTAGAGCTACATCTAACGTAGGATGTTTTCTTTTTGGTATTTCTATACTCAAAAAAGGAGAAACTCACACACCGTTTATCGAAAAGTGAAATGAGTAAACAGTCTCTCATAGTGAGCTGAACTATCCTTGTCTGGCTGATAGTGCATTAGCGCAGCATTTGTTTTCCATCCCTTCCTTGAGGTAACTGCAATCAGCTGACGAGTGAAGTGTTGTAGGTAGTAAAATTGATTAGAAGTCCATAACCTCTAACATGTTTTTTTACCTTTATTTTCTGTTCAAACAGATTGTGTTGAAAAATGCTTAAAATTATACAATCATTTTAAAAAATAAATTTATTGATTGTGTTAAATATGATTTTGCAGAAATATTTCTCATTTTTTGTCCAACTTAAAAATTGCCATTTATATAAAATTTGTTTGGTTATTAAGTTTTTATAGACATCTATTTTGTTTGACCATTTTGTCAACACAACACCAGCAGTCAATGGCTGAAAAAAATTGCATGTACATGGACAATCCTATATTGCTGTAAAAAGCAGTATTATTAGCCATGCCCTAGAAATTCAAAAAAAAGCATAAAAAGTGCCATCTGTGCCAAAAAGTTGTCCATGTTGTGAATTTAACATGCAACAAATTTCTTCAACATACTCCAATTATTTTTTCTTTTACAGCCCTTCAAACACTTGCACTTTAATTATAACTAACCTGTGTTTTTATTATAATAATAAGTTTTAACTATTATTATAAGAAGAAAGATTAAATTAAATATGAAAATTTATACGTTGTCTTAATTTATTTAATTATAACATGTTGCATGTTATTTATAAATAATATTGCATTATTCTTCTCTAATATAAATGTTTCCTTTACAGCAATTTTGAATTTTTTTAGGTGATTAATTAACATTATTAGATTACTTGTTTTGTTTAAGAAAGATACTTTCAGTGAAATTATTGTATATACTCCCTCTTTATTTTCTTGTACAGCTTTGCTTTTAAACTCCCCACCACCACCTTAAAACAGATACAGAAACTTTCAAAACTTCGAAGGACTTGATGGTAAATGATTATAAAAACATATGATAGAGAATGTCCGAGTCTTTTTTAGTAATGTTATATTGGCAACACCACAAATAGAATAATTTTGATTTGATTTCAATCAGCAAAGAATAATTTATTTGGAAACAAAATTTTTTTGCCTAAATAGAAAAAGAATAAAGAAATGAAATAATTCACTTAATATTTTTTATGCATTTTTGTTTCAGGAATTTTATTGATTTCAATTTTTATCATTTATACATATTATATTGAATTTTCGGTACTCATGTATTAGACTGTCAATCTTTACTCAAATTTGAATGCGTGCCAATGAGTTGCTTATCTGCCTATAATGACAAAAAAAACTCCGCCATTATTTAAAAAATTGTTCAAACCTTAACTGTCGCCCACCGTTTTGTTGGTTTTTTAAAAGACCAATAAGTGCTTTTTTTCTGTTTTGACTTTTTTAAATGATTAACATTTGGGTATTGCCTGCCAATGAAAAAGATACAGAAACATATTTCCAAAATTATGGAATTATTCTATAAAAACAGACATGTTTGAATGGACAAGTGTTTATACTTAAAAATTTACAAACAAGGCTGTTTACAGTTAGTGCTTGTGAAAAGCATATAGGGATATGGAAAAACATCTGGTTTCAAGATTCAAGACTTCCTTTTGTCACTGGCTTTTATTTACAGTCGAAGCAAAGAGTTGACTTCCATAGAATGGGGAAAAGAACAGTTGGATATGGCTGAAAAACAACCATAGATTGGAACAATTACATGAGAAAAGTATGGACACATACTCTACTTCAGCATCTTAAAATAAAAATTGGCAGTCCTAACAAAATTGTGGGAATTGATGAAAGTTTATTTTCAAAGCAAAAAAACAATGCAGGATGGGTTCTTCCACAATAGTGAATTTTTGGAGGTATATGCATGGAAATAGAAGAATGTTTGTTGCATATACCTTCAGATCGATGGTCTGCTACATTAATGGCTGGAATAATAAACTACATTGAAGATGGTTCAGACGTATATTCCGACTCTTGTGTACCAATCTGAGAAAATGAAAGCTGTTGGACTCAACATTTCAAGGTAAATCACCAGTATAATTTTGTTGACAGTTCTACTGGAGCTCATCTGCAAAATATTGAAAGATATCTGCTAAATGGTGCAATATGAGGTATTGTGGTACAAAAGGAGAACATTAGGATTCCTATTTGGCAGAATTGGCGATATGGCTCAGATTTCATAAGGAATATTATCTGTTTATATCCATTCTGTAAGGCATTGAAGAGTTCTTGCCATCTAAGTAACTTGGGCTAAATATTTATGTATTAATCTGTTGATCTGTATTGCCAAATTTGAATCTGTTGCCAATGAGTTACTAAACCGTTGGTGTCGATTATCTAATATGCGAGTACCAAATTTTTTTTCTGTCCTTCATTTTAACATATAACGCAGTTTTGATGATATAATATACCTAATTCTGTGGTCTTGTACTCTATATTTAAGAACTTTTGTGTTGACAATTATAATTAAAGAACACAAATGAAGAAGCTGTTCTGTTTTGTTTTTAGATAAAATATAAATACATCATCTGTAAAAAAGAAAAAAGATCAAACCATTGAATTTATTTTAGCTTTACGAGACTTGATAGTTCTTGTAGTAAAATGTTTTTATAGCTTAAAAAGCTTTTTTTCTTAAAAATAAATTCGAATGCCCTTTAAAACTTGGATAGCATTTTCAATAATTTTTTAATACTTTTTATTTCAATTTGTTCTAACTATTATTTAAATTATTTCAGTTTCAAAATGTTCGAGCAAAGTCATAATTTCGTGACTTTTATTCACATGTCTCTTAATGCAATGGGCAAAATGTTTTCAGAATCATCTGTGGCGTGAGTATTATTCATTTTTTTCATCCCATAAGCTATTAGGATTATAATTCTAAAGTTGTTCAAATATTTAATTAAAAACTTTTTTTATTTTAGTTTGCTACAATAGTAATATTACATTTCCTTTTATATTTAGTCAGATGAAAGGTTCAACATGGAAACTTGTTTTTGTTTGGCTGGAGAAGTATGGAGCTAAAGGATGTCATGGATTAGCAAGAGATAATTATATTTTGCAAGAGATTCTATTAGATATAGAAATTGAAGTAAAAGTAAGTGTAAAATTAAAATTATACTTTTAAGAGCTGATTTTTTTTATTAAATAGTTTTTATAATTTTGTGTTTATAAAGGATGCCTTGAAAGGCTATTTACAAACTTAATGGGTAGATCAAGCATACGGAGACAATTAATATTTCATTACAAAATGGGGCTGGATTTGCAAGGTGTGATATTAAAAGGGGCATCTTATTAAAAAGGATGTATCCTTTAAAATGTACGAACTCAATTTTATTCCATACAAATTAACAGTTTTGATGATAAGGTGTGTAGTGCCATGAAAAGTTACTAAATTTGAGGATCTATTTTAAGAACTGTAAAGTGTTTAGTTCTGAGAGATAGTTTCTAAAAGTGTTTAATTTTTTCAAATACGAAAAAGTTATTATTATTTATTTATTTTTCTGTTCTTGCAGATATGATAAACAAAAAGCATGGTAATAAATATTTCCTTACTAGACATAGAAATCCAACAAATGTTAAGCTACTTTGCTTAGTTATTCCCCCACCCCCACCCAACAAATTCTACTGCTACCTTATTTTAGAATGCTTATACCAAAGGGGCAGTATAATTTATGAACAGTGTTAACATTGTTGCAACTGGATAAATGTTCATACTTTCTTCTTTAATGGTGTAAATACAGAAAAACTAATTTTAATTATTCTTGATTAGTATATTTTTAATTTTTTAGTCATAAAAAATACACTAATGTGTTTCAGTTGAGAAAATATAAGTATAAAGTATTTGCAATGAAATATATGTTGAACATGGAAGGAACTGCTCTAAAAACCCACATGAAGTATACACCAGAAAATCAGCTACTATGGCATTTCTTTATCAATCACTTAAATAACCACTTAAAGAATTTTTTTTTATTTTTTACACTGGTATTGAATTAAAATTAAATTTGAAATGTATCTATTTTAGACTATGGCATAATTTTAATTCTGATCTATTTCTTAATGGTGTATTGCTTCAAATGTCCCATTCTTTTGAAAAATATTAGTTATTATACCAATCTTGCCATATGTTAGTTTATATTTTAGAATAAAATTCTGCCAGATCCAATATTTAACAAAAAAATCTCCAAAAAATTTTATGACAGAATTTCTAGGGTTCATTTCAACATATTTGTTTTTCTTTTTGGTATTTAATGCACTTTTTCATTTCTCACTTTAATTTCTATATACTCAAAGTTTTTGTCTTGTTTGTTGAGCATTTGTTAGTTATATTTCAATGTCATTTAGTGACTTTCATTAGTGAATTATGTATTTTTTATTTCAGTGAATTCTAGTGCAAAAGTTAACTTCTTAACAATAAACTTTTGGGAAAAATGGAAAACTTCTAAAATACATAATGAATATATCTCCCATAAAATTTAAGAACTTATAAGATATTTTATATTTTAACCAAGAAGAAATAATTGTGGAAGGGGGGATTTTATTTTCATTAGAAAGAATAAAAAGATGGAGTTTATAGAGATCTTGGACAAAACATTACTCATTTTCAATATTTTTAATGTCTAGGAAATAATTGGATTGGTACTTTTTTTTATGCACTTAACTTGAAGGGGAGGGGGAATTGAAGAAAAAGAAATTTTAAAAGGAAGATTTAACTTTAATAAAAATTAATTGAAGCCACAAATACGAAGAAAAATTGTTCCACAGCATGCTGTCTATGACTGCAAAAAGCAGCCTTCAAAATCCACTTGCTGAACACATTATTAAAAAAATGGTAATTAAAAACAAAATTGTTCAAAATATTGATTTTTGTGAAAACTGAAGGCAAAAGAAAGAAATGAGAAAAAGAAAATTGAAATCTACTCTTGTATACTTCAATGTATCATGTCAGAGCATAATTTCTTGAACAGCCAAGCAGCATATTCTCGTGCAAGTTAAATTATATTTTTATTCATTTCAATTGTTTTACTGAATTAATCTTAGTATTGCAAACGATTCAAAAAACCTTTTTCACGTATATATACCATTTCCTATTTATTTCATTTCATATAATCCCATGTTCATAATGACATTTTTCTAGTTTATTTTCTGTATTAATTTTAAATTATGGAGAATTAAATAATAAAAATTATATTAAATCCTGTAGAAAAGTTTTAATTGAAATCTCAATTACTTTTATACTATATTTCAATTTTTATTTAACTAATATTTTTTGTTTTATATATTAATTTATTACTGTCTCTTACTGTTTGATCACTTTTTAAAAACTTTTCTTTTGAATATTTACTTTTACATGTATTATTTTCTAGTTTCTATCTTTATTATTATTATTTTTCCCATTTCTTTAAAGAGGGGTGTGTGAAACAACTCATCCATATTTCAGATCCAAACTCAATCGTGCTTTAGCTGCAAAGCCATCCACAATTTGTTCTAAATTAGAATACTTATTAAAATCTTCACCTGTATTCTAATCTTCATAGAAAAAAATTAAATTTTATCTATTTATATTCTTAATTTCTGGCTATAACTAATTTTTTTATAAAAAATATTTCAAAATTAATTCACAAAAAGTAAGTGAAAAGTGAATGAACAAAATTTTGTCCTAACATATATACAATGTTTTAATCAAAAGTATTTAATAGTACTTTAAGAGCAGAAACAAAAACCAGTTATATATATATATATATATATACTATATGTATATTTGTAAAAACTGCTAACTTGCCGTGTGCTGCTGCTTGTCCCATTACTATTTTTTTTTAAAAAAAAAAAGGTATTCAAAGGTTCAGGTCTTCAAAATTCAAATATGTATAACAAGATTATGCTATCAGGGAGATAAAATTTTTTGTTTGATTATTAATAAATTTTTTTAAAAAAAGACATACCAACCAGTGAGCTGTTTATTAGTGTTCCCACAATAGAAGCACATAAATTAAAATTAGCCTAAAAACTTTTATTTGAAGTTCATGTGCTCTTAATTTGAAATTAGTCTTACTTTACCTTATTTGTTATCATTTCATCCTCAAGTGCAGTACTCACTCGGACAAAAGAAAAAAATTTATTAAATATTATAAACAATACTGATAAAACAAACCCTAAAAAGTGACTCACTACACCCAATCACAATGCGTATAAAATATAATGTTTTTATTTTTAAATATATATATATATATATATATATATATATATATATATATATATATA